>CM074723.1:3350185-3569097 GCA_037306005.1 Rhinophrynus dorsalis | reverse complement strand
TTATTTTGGTGGCCTTCCATGAGAAACGATTGTGCCGAATTTACGAATGCCTGTGCCACCTGCGCCCGCGCTAAGACCCCGAGACATCTCCCTGTGGGCTTGCTTCAACCGGTGCCTAATGGCGAACGCCCCTGGTCTCATGTTTCCATTGATTTTATGGGAGAGTTGCCTATGTCGAAGGGGTACTCCTTTATATTCATGGTGGTGGACAGGTTTTCTAAAATGGCTCATTTCGTGCCCCTCCGTGGTCTTCCTTCAGCGAAGGAATTGGCAATGGTGTTCGCCAGAGAAGTATTCCGGTTGCATGGAGTGCCTAGGGTACTGGTGTCTGACAGGGGGAGCCAGTTTGTGTCTAGATTTTGGAGGGCATTTTGCCAACAGATGGGCATACAGCTGTCCTTCTCCTCTGCCTACCATCCCCAGACCAATGGAGCCGCTGAACGAGCTAATCAGGGCTTGGAACAATTTCTCCGTTGTTTCGTTACTGACCATCATGATAATTGGTCCGACTTGTTGCCTTGGGCAGAGTTCGCCAGGAACTGTGCGGTCAATTCTTCATCTGGGAGCTCTCCGTTTCTGATTAATTATGGGTTCCAGCCCTGTTTGCTTCCAGACTCATTTCAGACGCAACAGATTCCAGCTCTGGATGAGCATATCGAGCAACTCCGTTCCACATGGGCACAAGTTCAGAGGGCACTTGGTCAGTCATTTCAGCGTCATCAGCGCCATGCTAATCGCAGAAGGCTTCCAGCGGTTTCCTTTCAGGTTGGGGATAGAGTATGGCTTTCCTCCAGAAATCTCAAGCTGCAGGTTCCGTCTAATAAGTTGGCTCCTCGGTTTATTGGTCCATACAGAGTTATTCGCAAAATTAACCCTGTCTCCTATGCACTAGACCTACCTGCATCCATGCGTATCCATAATGTGTTCCATGTGTCCCTTCTTAAGCCTCTGGTTTGCAATCGCTATACTACCACACCTGTGGTGCCAGGACCTGTTGAGGTCGAGGGCCAGGAGGAGTACGAGGTTCAGAGCATTATTGATTCCCGTAGGCTTAGAGGAAGGGTACAGTACCTGGTACATTGGAAAGGGTATGGTCCTGAGGATCGATCATGGGTGGATAGTATGGACCTTCATGCACCTAGGTTAACTAGGGCCTTTCATGCCAATTACCCGCAGAAACCTAAACCCTATTCTAGGAGAGGGGGGTCTTTGAAAGGGGGTTACTATCACGGTGCCCGTGATTTGCTGCAGTTACTTGTCTGTCACCAGTAGGGGGCTTCTATTGGCTGTCTGCAGATAGCCCGCCTCTTATTGACTATTTAAACCTGGATTGGGCACCCTTTGAGTGCCCTTTCGTGTTGTTTCTGACCTTCTTGCTATCACTATGCTAGTGATAGCTGGGCCTCTGTTCCAGTGTTCCTGAGTTCCTGATCTCATGTGTTCCTGAGTTCCTGATCTCTACTGTTCCAGTGTTTCCTGCATGCTGAAGTACTTCCAGTCCTGGTTCCGGCCTAGTCTCTGGTGTTGCAGTTCCTGCTGAACTTCTCTGCTGTTTTCTGACCTGACTGATCGTTGCTGGTTCCTGTCATCTCATCACCTGTCTTCAGTATCCTGGCGACCTTCTGCCTAGTCGCGTTGGTGACATTTCTACATATCTGTGTTGGTCCCAGCGTGCGGTCACTGGTTTGCTCCAAAGCCTTTCAGCTATACAAATCTGTGTTGGTCCCAGCGTGCGGACGCTGGTTTGCTCCTAAGCCTTGCGGCTATACAATCTCGCTTGTTACACCAGTGTGCGGTCACTGGTTTGCTCCAAAGCCTTTCAGCTATACAAATCTGTGTTGGTCCCAGCGTGCGGACGCTGGTTTGCTCCTAAGCCTTGCGGCTATACAAACTCGCTTGTTACACCAGTGTGCGGTCACTGGTTTGCTCCAAAGCCTATCAGCTATACTAATCTGTGTTGGTCCCAGCGTGCGGACGCTGGTTTGCTCCTAGCCTTGCGGCTATACTACTCGCTTGTTACTCCAGTGTGCGGTCACTGGTTTGCTCGCTAAGCCTAACGGCTATACTATTCAGTGTTGTTTCCAGCGTGCGGACGCTGGTTTGCTCCAAAGCCTTGCTGCTTAACGATTCTGCTAATTTGCCAGTTCCATCTGACTGCTGCTATTATCTCTGGGCTGCCCTGCCCGGTATTGGTAAGGCCGGTAGAACCTTTTACCACATTCCATCTGAGGTTGCCTTACCCGGTATTGGCAGGGCCGGTAGAGCCTACATTGTGTATCTATTGAGGCTGCCTTGCCCGGTAATTTGGTAAGGCCGGTAAAACCGTTATGCTATTCCATCTGCAGGTTGCCTTACCCGGTATTGGCAAGGCCGGTAGAGCCTAAAGACTGTCCTGTCCGGTATATTGACAGGACCGGTAGAGTCTGCCTTCTGTCTGTGCTATATTCTGTATATATATATATGTATGTTATTGCCATCCTAAGTTATCATTTATTATTTCAATAAAATTGATTTTTTTTACCTAAAACTTGTGTCTGAGAGTCATAATAAACCGTGACATCTGGGGATGGTAGGCAGAGGAAAAGGACAATTGGATGCCCATCTGGCTATAGAATGCCCTTGAGAATCTGGACACGAACTGGCTCCTCGGTCAGACACAACAACTCTGGGAACCCCATGCAAACGGGACACTTCTCTGGCAAAAACCACTGCCAATTCCTGGGCTGAAGGAAGGCCAGAGAGGGGCACGGAATGAGCCATCTTAGAGAACCTGTCGACCAACATTAGGATAAATGTATACCCCCTAGACACTGGCAGTTCTCCCAGGAAATCAATGGATATGTGGGACCATGGGCGTTCGCCATTAGGCACAGATTGGAGTAGGCCCACTGGGAGGTGTCTGGGGGTTTTGGCACGAGCACAGGTGGCACAGGCTGAAGTGAATGCGGAGCAATCGGCTCTAAGGGAGGGCCACCAAAATACTTGTGAGAGAGACCATATTAATTGATCCCTCCCAATATACCCAGCAGTCTTAGATGAGTGATATGTCTCAAGCAGACGGGTACAGCATGGCTCATCCACAAAACACTTGCCAACTGGGGTCTCTGGAGGTGCCGTAGCCTGGGACGCCAGAATTCTCCCCCAGTGGCGAAGTGATGCTAGTACATACAGTAGCCAAAATATGATCTGGCTGAATAATAGGCACAGGGTTTTCATCCTTCTCAACTTCTGGCCTGAATCGTCTGGACAGGGCGTCTGCCCTAACGTTTTTTGAGCCCGGTAGATAGGATACTACAAAATTAAATCGGGAAAGAAACAATGCCCATCTAGCCTGGTGGGAGGACAACCTTTTCGCTTCTGAGAGATAAGTCAAATTCTTATGGTCAGTTAGAATTAACACCGGGGTTCTGGTGCCCTCCAGTAGGTGACGCCATTCCTTCATTGCGAGAATAATAGCCAGGAGTTCTCTGTCACCAATTTCATAATGGCTTTGGGTACTTGAAAGCTTTTTAGAAAAGAACCCACAAGGTCTCAGGGTGCCACCCACAACTGGGCGCTGGGAAAGTACTGCCCCTACCCCTATTTCGGAGGCATCGACTTCAAAGGTAAACGGCAAAGCAGGATTGGGGTGGGACAGTACAGGAGCAGAAGCAAAAGCAGATTTCAATGTCTCAAAAGTGTTTTCAGCTGACTCGGACCATTGAGAAGGATTAGCGCCCTTGTGCGTGAGGTCAGACAGAGGTTTAACAATTGTAGAAAAGTTCTGGATAAATTTCCTATTATAATTGGCAAAGCCCAGAAAGTGTCGGATAGCTTTTAACCCCTTGGGACGTGGCCACTGTAAGACTGCTGCAAGTTTCTCCTGATCCATGGCAATGCCGTCTTTAGAGATCACGACACCAGGGTGATACAGTTATATACACATCACACAGTCTGATCTCCTAAACACAGGGACACCAGGGTGATATACTTATATACACACCACACAGTCTGATCTCCTACACACAGGGACACCAGGGTGATACACTTCTATACACATCACACAGTCTGATCTCCTAAACACAGGGACACCACGGTGATACACTTCTATACACACCACACAGTCTGACCTCCTAAACACAGGGACACCACGGTGATACACTTCTATACACACCACACAGTCTGATCTCCTACACACAGGGACACCAGGGTGATACACTTCTATACACACCACACAGTCTGATCTCCTAAACACAGGGACACCAGGGTGATACACTTATATACACACCACACAGTCTGATCTCCTAAACACAGGGACACCAGGGTGATACACTTCTATACACACCACACAGTCTGATCTCCTAAACACAGGGACACCAGGGTGATACACTTCTATACACACCACACAGTCTGATCTCCTAAACACAGGGACACCAGGGTGATACACTTATATACATACCACACAGTCTGATCTCCTAAACACAGGGACACCAGGGTGATACACTTATATACACACACCACAGTCTGATCTCCTAAACACAGAGACACCAGGGTGATACAGTTATATACACACACCACAGTCTGATCTCCTAAACACAGGGACACCGGGGTGATACACTTATATACACACCACACAGTCTGATCTCCTAAACACAGGGACACCAGGGTGATACACTTATACACACCACACAGTCTGATCTCCTAAACACAGGGACACTACAGTGATACACTTATATACACACCACACAGTCTGATCTCCTAAACACAGGGACACCAGGGTGATACAATTATATACACACACCACAGTCTGATCTCCTAAACATAGGGACACCGGGGTGATACACTTATATACACACCACACAGTCTGATCTCCTAAACACAGGGACACCAGGGTGATACACTTATATACACACCACCCAGTCTGATCTCCTAAACACAGGGACACCAGGGTGATACACTTATACACACCACACAGTCTGATCTCCTAAACACAGGGACACCAGGGTGATACACTTATATACACACCACACAGTCTGATCTCCTAAACACAGGGACACCAGGGTGATACACTTATATACACACCACACGGTCTGATCGCCTAAACACAGGGACACCAGGGTGATACACTTATATACACACCACACGGTCTGATCTCCTAAACACAGGGACACCAGGGTGATACACTTATATACACACCACACGGTCTGATCTCCTAAACACAGGGACACCAGGGTGATACACTTATATACACACCACACGGTCTGATCTCCTAAACACAGGGCCACCAGGGTGATACACTTATATACACACCACACGGTCTGATCTCCTAAACACAGGGACACCAGGGTCATACACTTATATACACACCACACAGCCTGATCTCCTAAACACAGGGACACCAGGGTGATACACTTATATACACACCACACAGTCTGATCTCCTAAACACAGGGACACCAGGGTGATACACTTATATACAACACACCACACAGTCTGATCTCCTAAACACAGGGACACCAGGGTGATACACTTATATACACACCTCACAGTCTGATCTCCTACACACAGGGACACCAGGGTGATACACTTCTATACACACCACACAGTCTGATCTCCTAAACACAGGGACACCAGGGTGATACACTTCTATACACACCACACAGTCTGATTTCCTAAACACAGGGACACCAGGGTGATACACTTATACACACCACACAGTCTGATCTCCTAAACACAGGGACACTAGGGTGACACACTTATATACACACCACACAGCCTGATCTCCTAAACACAGGGACACCAGGGTGATACACTTATATACACACCTCACAGTCTGATCTCCTAAACACAGGGACACCAGGGTGATACACTTCTATACACACCACACAGTCTGATCTCCTAAACACAGGGACACCAGGGTGATACACTTATACACACCACACAGTCTGATCTCCTAAACACAGGGACACTAGGGTGATACACTTATATACACACCACACAGTCTGATCTCCTAAACACAGGGACACCAGGGTGATACACTTATATACACACACCACAGTCTGATCTCCTAAACACAGAGACACCGGGGTGATACACTTATATACACACACCACAGTCTGATCTCCTAAACACAGGGACACCGGGGTGATACACTTATATACACACCACACAGTCTGATCTCCTAAACACAGGGACACAGGGTGATACACTTATATACACACCACACGGTCTGATCTCCTAAACACAGGGACACCAGGGTGATACACTTATATACACACCACACGGTCTGATCTCCTAAACAAAGGGACACCAGGGTGATACACTTATATACACACCACACGGTCTGATCTCCTAAACACAGGGACACCAGGGTGATACACTTATACACACACCACACAGTCTGATCTCCTAAACACAGGGACACCAGGGTGATACACTTCTATACACACCACACAGTCTGATCTCCTAAACACAGGGACACCAGGGTGATACACTTATATATACCACACAGTCTGATCTCCTAAACACAGGGACACCAGGGTGATACACTTATATACACACCACACAGTCTGATCTAAACACAGGGACACCAGGGTGATGCACTTATATACAACACACCACACAGTCTGATCTCCTAAACACAGGGACACCGGGGTGATACACTTATATACACACCTTACAGTCTGATCTCCTACACACAGGGACACCAGGGTGATACACTTCTATACACACCACACAGTCTGATCTCCTAAACACAGGGACACCAGGGTGATACACTTATACACACCACACAGTCTGATCTCCTAAACACAGTGACACCAGGGTGATACACTTATATACACACCACACAGCTTGATCTCCTAAACACAGGGACACCAGGGTGATACACTTATATACACACCTCACAGTCTGATCTCCTAAACACAGGGACACCAGGGTGATACACTTCTATACACACCACACAGTCTGATCTCCTAAATACAGGGACACCAGGGTGATACACTTCTATACACACCACACAGTCTGATCTCCTAAACACAGGGACACCAGGGTGATACACTTATACACACCACACAGTCTGATCTCCTAAACACAGGGACACCAGGGTGATACACTTATATACACACAACACAGGCTGATCTCCTAAACACAGGGACACCAGGGTGATACACTTCTATACACACCACACAGTCTGATCTCCTACACACAGGGACACCAGGGTGATACACTTATACACACACCTCACAGTGTGATCTCCTAAACACAGGGACACCAGGGTGATACACTTATATACACACTGCACAGTCTGATCTCCTAAACACAGGGACACCAGGGTGATACACTTCTATACACACCACACAGTCTGATCTCCTAAACACAGGGACACCAGGGTGATACACTTATATACACACCACACAGCCTGATCTCCTAAACACAGGGACACCAGGGTGATACACTTATATACACACAACACAGGCTTATCTCCTAAACACAGGGACACCTGGGTGATACACTTCTATACACACCACACAGTCTGATCTCCTACACACAGGGACACCAGGGTGATACACTTATACACACACCTCACAGTGTGATCTCCTAAACACAGGGACTCCAGGGTGATACACTTATATACACACTGCACAGTCTGATCTCCTAAACACAGGGACACCAGGGTGATACACTTATATACAGACCACACAGTCTGATCTCCTAAACACAGGGACACCAGGATGATACACTTATATACACACCATACAGTCTGATCTCCTAAACACAGGGACACCAGGGTGATACACTTATATACACACCACACAGTCTGATCTCCTAAACACAGGGACACCAGGGTGATACACTTATACACACACCTCACAGTGTGATCTCCTAAACACAGGGACACCAGGGTGATACACTTATATACAGACCACACAGTCTGATCTCCTAAACACAGTGACACCAGGGTGATACACTTATATACACACCACACAGTCTGATCTCCTACACACAGGGACACCAGGGTGATACACTTATATACACACCACACAGTCTGATCTCCTAAACACAGGGACTCCAGGGTGATACACTTATATACACACTGCACAGTCTGATCTCCTAAACACAGGGACACCAGGGTGATACACTTATATACAGACCACACAGTCTGATCTCCTAAACACAGGGACACCAGGATGATACACTTATATACACACCATACAGTCTGATCTCCTAAACACAGGGACACCAGGGTGATACACTTATATACACACCACACAGTCTGATCTCCTAAACACAGGGACACCGGGGTGATACACTTATATACACACCACACAGTCTGATCTCCTAAACACAGGGACACAGGGTGATACACTTATATACACACCACACGGTCTGATCTCCTAAACACAGGGACACCAGGGTGATACACTTATATACACACCACACGGTCTGATCTCCTAAACAAAGGGACACCAGGGTGATACACTTATATACACACCACACGGTCTGATCTCCTAAACACAGGGACACCAGGGTGATACACTTATACACACACCACACAGTCTGATCTCCTAAACACAGGGACACCAGGGTGATACACTTCTATACACACCACACAGTCTGATCTCCTAAACACAGGGACACCAGGGTGATACACTTATATATACCACACAGTCTGATCTCCTAAACACAGGGACACCAGGGTGATACACTTATATACACACCACACAGTCTGATCTAAACACAGGGACACCAGGGTGATGCACTTATATACAACACACCACACAGTCTGATCTCCTAAACACAGGGACACCGGGGTGATACACTTATATACACACCTTACAGTCTGATCTCCTACACACAGGGACACCAGGGTGATACACTTCTATACACACCACACAGTCTGATCTCCTAAACACAGGGACACCAGGGTGATACACTTATACACACCACACAGTCTGATCTCCTAAACACAGTGACACCAGGGTGATACACTTATATACACACCACACAGCTTGATCTCCTAAACACAGGGACACCAGGGTGATACACTTATATACACACCTCACAGTCTGATCTCCTAAACACAGGGACACCAGGGTGATACACTTCTATACACACCACACAGTCTGATCTCCTAAATACAGGGACACCAGGGTGATACACTTCTATACACACCACACAGTCTGATCTCCTAAACACAGGGACACCAGGGTGATACACTTATACACACCACACAGTCTGATCTCCTAAACACAGGGACACCAGGGTGATACACTTATATACACACAACACAGGCTGATCTCCTAAACACAGGGACACCAGGGTGATACACTTCTATACACACCACACAGTCTGATCTCCTACACACAGGGACACCAGGGTGATACACTTATACACACACCTCACAGTGTGATCTCCTAAACACAGGGACACCAGGGTGATACACTTATATACACACTGCACAGTCTGATCTCCTAAACACAGGGACACCAGGGTGATACACTTCTATACACACCACACAGTCTGATCTCCTAAACACAGGGACACCAGGGTGATACACTTATATACACACCACACAGCCTGATCTCCTAAACACAGGGACACCAGGGTGATACACTTATATACACACAACACAGGCTTATCTCCTAAACACAGGGACACCTGGGTGATACACTTCTATACACACCACACAGTCTGATCTCCTACACACAGGGACACCAGGGTGATACACTTATACACACACCTCACAGTGTGATCTCCTAAACACAGGGACTCCAGGGTGATACACTTATATACACACTGCACAGTCTGATCTCCTAAACACAGGGACACCAGGGTGATACACTTATATACAGACCACACAGTCTGATCTCCTAAACACAGGGACACCAGGATGATACACTTATATACACACCATACAGTCTGATCTCCTAAACACAGGGACACCAGGGTGATACACTTATATACACACCACACAGTCTGATCTCCTAAACACAGGGACACCAGGGTGATACACTTATACACACACCTCACAGTGTGATCTCCTAAACACAGGGACACCAGGGTGATACACTTATATACAGACCACACAGTCTGATCTCCTAAACACAGTGACACCAGGGTGATACACTTATATACACACCACACAGTCTGATCTCCTACACACAGGGACACCAGGGTGATACACTTATATACACACCACACAGTCTGATCTCCTAAACACAGGGACTCCAGGGTGATACACTTATATACACACTGCACAGTCTGATCTCCTAAACACAGGGACACCAGGGTGATACACTTATATACAGACCACACAGTCTGATCTCCTAAACACAGGGACACCAGGATGATACACTTATATACACACCATACAGTCTGATCTCCTAAACACAGGGACACCAGGGTGATACACTTATATACACACCACACAGTCTGATCTCCTAAACACAGGGACACCAGGGTGATACACTTATATACACACCACACAGTCTGATCTCCTAAACACAGGGACACCAGGGTGATACACTTATACACACACCACAGAGTCTGATCTCCTAAACACAGGGACACCAGGGTGATACACTTATATACACACCACACAGCCTGATCTCCTAAACACAGGGACACCAGGGTGATACACTTATATACACACAACACAGGCTGATCTCCTAAACACAGGGACACCAGGGTGATACACTTCTATACACACTGCACAGTCTGATCTCCTAAACACAGGGACACCAGGGTGATACACTTATATACAGACCACACAGTCTGATCTCCTAAACACAGGGACACCAGGATGATACACTTATATACACACCATACAGTCTGATCTCCTAAACACAGGGACACCAGGGTGATACACTTATATACACACCACACAGTCTGATCTCCTAAACACAGGGACACCAGGGTGATACACTTATACACACACCACAGAGTCTGATCTCCTAAACACAGGGACACCAGGGTGATACACTTATATACACACCACACAGCCTGATCTCCTAAACACAGGGACACCAGGGTGATACACTTATATACACACAACACAGGCTGATCTCCTAAACACAGGGACACCAGGGTGATACACTTCTATACACACCACACAGTCTGATCTCCTACACACAGGGACACCAGGGTGATACACTTATACACACACCTCACAGTGTGATCTCCTAAACACAGGGACACCAGGGTGATACACTTATATACAGACCACACAGTCTGATCTCCTAAACACAGTGACACCAGGGTAATACACTTATATACACACCATACAGTCTGATCTCCTAAACACAGGGACACCAGGGTGATACACTTATATACACACCACACAGTCTGATCTCCTAAACACAGGGACACCAGGGTGATACACTTATACACACCACACAGTCTGATCTCCTAAACACAGGGACAGCAGGGGGAAAGAAGGAGAGAGGGATTTTGGTCTCAAAGTAACTATCTGTCCAAAAGAGGGACAATTGGGAGGTATGGAACCCTAATATTATTATTATTAATCTTTATTTATTTAGTGCTAACTGATTCCGCAGCACTGTACAATAGGGAATAGACATACAGAGGTATTAAAAAGTACAATCAGATGTGGAGAACAGAAGGATCAGAGGGCCCCCTGCTGGTGAGATCTTTCAGTCTAGAGGAAGGAAGGTAGGACACAGAAGGAGTAAGTGCTATTGGGTGTAAGTGTCTCCTGCTACATGAAATGCCAGTCAGTGGGTGGGAGAGAGAAGTGCTGTTGAGTGCAGTAGTCCGGGCAAGGGGTGAACCTTGGTGATAATGTTTATGGAGGCAGTTGATAGGTTTCCCTGAAGAGGTGAATTTTCAGGGAGCGACTGAAGATCTGAAGACTGGGGGAGAGTCTGATGCAGTGGGGGAGGGAATTCCAGAGCTAAGGTGTAGCACAGGAGAAGTCCTGTAGGCTGGACTGGAAGAAGTCATGTAGGCTGGACTTGGGAGAAGTCCTGGAGGTGGGACTGGGAGAAGTCCTGAAGATGGGATGTAATAAGAGCTGCGGAAAGGAGAAGGTCGTGTGCAGAGCGAAGATGTCGGGTGAGAGTGTATTTGGAAATGAGAGATGAAATATAGGGGGGTGCAGTGTTAGTGAGGGCTCTGTGAGTTAGCACCAGAATGTTGAATTTAATTCTATGTGCTTATGGGAGCCAGTGTAGGGACTGACATAGGGGATTGGTGTTAGAGAAGAGATGAGTGAGGTAGATTAGTCGTGCAGCAGAGTTCATTATGGACTGTAGTGGGGTTAGTCGAGTGAGAGGAAGGCCAATAAGTAGTGAGTTACAGTAGTCAAGGCGGGACATGATGAATGTTTGGATTAAAGTTCTTGTAGTGTCTTGTAAAACAAAGGGCCGGATTCTAGAGATGTTGCGGAGGATAGGGCAGAGTCAAATGTGACCCCCAGGCAGCGTGCTGTAGGGGTTGGTGTGATGGAAGTGTTGTTAACAGTGAGGGTAATGCCTGGGATAAGGCTGGTTGTAGATGGAGGGAAGATAATTAGTTCAGTTTTGCCAAGGTTAAGTTTGAGTTGACAGGAGGACGTCCAGGAAGACACAGCAGACAGACAGTCAGATACTCGGGACAGGAGGGAAGGGGAGAGGTCTGGGGAGGAAAGATATATTTGAGTGTCATCAGCATAGAGATGATGGTGAAACCCAAAGGAGTTTATTAGTTTTCCAAGGGAAGTGTGTAGATTGAGAAAAGCAAGGGTCCCAGTACTGATCCTTGAGGCACTCCAACAGACAGTGGGATGGGTGGGGAAGTGGAGCCAGAATAGGAAACACTGAAAGAGTGGTTGCAGAGATAAGATGAAAACCAGGAGAGGGCAGTGTCACAGAGACCTAGGGAGTAGAGGGCTTGGAGGAGGAGTGTGTGATCTACTGTGTCAAAGGCGGCTGACAGGTCCAAAAGAACGAGTAGGACGTAGTGGCCTTTTGACTTGGCAGAGAGCAAGTCATTGGCCACTTTAGCGAGGGCAGGCTCAGTGGAGGATGAGGGTGGAATCCGGATTGCAAAGGACATAGCAGGGAATGGGAGCAGAGGAATTTATTGAGCCGGTTGTATGCAAGACACTCAAGGAGCTTGGAGGCGAATGGGAGTAAAGAAATTGGCTGGTAATTTGACAGTGAGTTTGGGTCCAGGGAGGGTTTCTGTAGGATGGGTGTGATTAGTGCATGTTTGAAAGAGGATGGGAAGGTGCCGGTTAACAAAGAGAGGTTGAATAAGTGAGTAAGGACTGGGGTTAGTAGAGGGGAAAGTTCTTGAGTGAGATGGGATTGGGTCAAGAGGGCATGTGGTTAGATTTGAGCGAGTGAGAAGAAGGGAGACTTTATCCTCGGTGATGGGTGGGAATTAGCTTGGTGTGTATGCGGGAGAGGTGACAGGGCTAAGCTGGCTGGGTGGGGGTGGGAGTGATGGAATGTCATGTCTGATATATTCAATCTTGTCCTTGAAGTGGGTGGCGAGATCTTGGGCAGAGAAGTTAGTGGAAGGTGTTTGTGTTGGTGGGTGTAGAAGAGATCTGAAGGTTTAGAAAAGGCATTTTGGGTTAGAGGAAAGATTAGAGAGGAGAAGTATGACTGTTTGGCCAGAGAGGGCAGAGCTATATGAACGGAGAATGAATTTGTAGTGTGTGAAGTCAGCTGTGGAGCACGATTTCCTCCAGTGCCTTTCAGCAGTGCGTGAGCACCTTTGGAGGTATCGCGTTAGTCTTGTGTGCCAGGGTTGTAGTGGGGTTGTGCGTGGGTGGCGTGGAGTTGCAGGTGCAGCTGTGTCAAGGGCTGAAGTGAGAGTGCTGTTGTAGAGAGCAGTAGTTTTGTCTGGGCAAGTAAGTGTGGAGATGGGGTTGAGAAGATGTGGCAGGGATGTGGAAAATTGTTGCAGATTTCTCCGAATGCTCTTGATTGTGGCAGGGGGATGGGTTTGCGTGGTATGATGAGGTTACAGTTGAGGAGGTGGTGGTCAGAGAGGTGAAAGAGAACATTAGAGACGTTAGAGACTGAGCAGAGGTTAGTGAAGATCAAGTCAAGGGAGTGACAATCACTGTGTGTGGGAGAGCTAGTCCACTGTGATAGGCCAAAGGAGGTTGTTAAGTAGAGGCGTTTGAGGGCGGGGGGGATGTTAAGATTATTTAAAGAGATGTTGAAGTCTCCCAGGATGAGAGTAGGGACATCAGAGGACATGAAGTGAGGGAGGCAGGAGGTAAAGTGAACAAGGAATTGAGTAGTAGGACGAGGTGGCCTGTATATGACAGCCAGGGATGTGCACAGATATTTTTCGGGGCAGGGGCCCAAATGAAAAAAAGGGCACTTCTTGATAAAATCGGACTGATTAATTTTTTTTTTTTTTTTTAAAAGGGCACAAGGGCACTTTGAACAAAAAGGGTAGGTGCTGAAGCCCCCCTTGGTGACTATGTGTGCACGTGCCTGATGACAGCAACACACAAGGGTAAAGGAGAGAAGAGGCAAAGTGTTTGAGCTTCAAATGTAGGGAAGGAGAGAGAAGGAACAGTGGGGATTACCTGAAATATATAGTTAGGGGACAGCAGGATGCCTACTCCACCCCCCTGTCTGTTGCCAGGCCTGGGTGTGTGTGTGAATTGAAGGCCTCCATGTGAGACTGCGGCAGCGGAGGCAGTGTCTGATGATGTGAGCCAAGTTTCGGTGATTGCCAGGAGGTTTAGGGAGTGAGAAATAAGTAGGTCATAAACAGCTGTTTGATTGTTACAGACAGAGCGGGTGTTCCAGAGACCAAAACAAAAGGGGGGGAGGTTAAGTGACGTGGTACAGTTATTAGGTTGTGGATGCTGCGCGTGTGAGTGGGTTCTGTGGTACAGGAGAAAATGGAAGGGGGGCCTGGGTTAGGTGAGATGTCACCTGCAGCGAGCAGGAGGAGAAGGGACAGGAACATAAGGTGGGAGTGAGATTTGAAGCAGTGGGGCTTATTTTGCAGGGGTAGAAGGAGATGGTGGTGATAGGGAGCGGAGGAATGAGAAAAGTTCATGGGAGCAGATAAGTGGTGAGGGAAGAAGTGAGGGTGCAATGTGGATGGCATGACACGTAATGTGGACACAGGAGGAGGAGAGTTTTATGCAGGTGAGAAAGGTGATGAGAAGGGAAGGAGCTAATTTGCCCATAGTGGGGTTAATGAATGGGGCAGTAGAGTTGTGCAACAGTCAGTGATCCAGGAGAGTACAGATGACTTGGCAATCAAGGGTCAATCCACGGAGCAGAGGGTGTAAGTGCCAGGGATGGTGAGGAAAGTCAGTTGCAGAACTGCAAAGAACTTGGTGAGGGTATGAGTCAATGCAGGGTTAAATGAAGTAGTCCATTGATGATCAGGATAGGTAGATGTTGTAATGGTTAATGGTGGTTGGAGAAGAAATCAAAGTCAGTTTTGTTTTTTCCCCGTCAGAGGTTCAGTGGTTAAAGTGGAACTAACACAGCTAAGAAACTTTGTCTGTAATAATTCCCTATCTGGCGACTAGCTGCTTAGTAGCGCTAGTCACCAGAATTATTCCCTGGTTATGGAGAAATATGCAGTCATCCTCGGCTGACAGGCAGGACTGAGCGCGGACATCTTGCCCTAGTGACGTCCGCGCGCCTGCTCTGTCAGTCCCTTCCAGAGCCGAATGGCTCCTAGCAACACCTCCTACAGCCGTCTGGGACTGACAGTGCAGGCGCACGGACGTCACTAGAGCAAGATGTC
Source organism: Rhinophrynus dorsalis (assembly GCA_037306005.1). NCBI lineage: Eukaryota > Metazoa > Chordata > Amphibia > Anura > Rhinophrynidae > Rhinophrynus > Rhinophrynus dorsalis. The sequence goes on along the minus strand of CM074723.1, from coordinate 3,553,378 downwards.
CGCGCTCCATCCTGCCTGTCAGCCGAGGATCACTGCATATTTCTCCATGAAGAGGTAATAATTCTGGCAACTAGCGCTACTAAGCAGCTAGTCGCCAGATAGGGAATTATTACAAACAAAGTTTATTGGCGGTGGTAGTTCCGCTTTAAATGAGCAGTTTGTAAATCCAATCCTGGTAATCCTGGTTTCTTGCATCAGGTTGGCAGCAGCATTTATAGAAAATGCAAATATCAGTGCTTAGCGGAAAGGAATGTTTCTTCACTTGTCTTTAATTGGTTGCAGCAGCTGTCTCTCTCTTGTCCAACTCTCTTGCCTAACTCTCAGGACTTAGATAAAGATGTACTTGGATAAAGGTGCCAACTAATGCCACCCCTAACTGGGCCTGAATATATACTAGCTGGAGTCCCTGAGAACATTGATTGACTGAGGGATTTCCAAATTACAAATTGTGTTGCACTGGGAGAGCCCTGACTGCAGTCAGGTGTGACACCATCAAACATCTGATAAGAAACAAACACAGAGATACAGGAGAGGAATTGGGAGGCAGGCAATATGGAGACTGGAACAGGGTGTTAAAATGGCTAAGGAAGATTACTACATACCACAAGGGTTTAATTGTAGGGAGACTGGATGAGATTGGAGTTCCAAGTGAAGGGTAGATTAGTACATACCAGGACACTGTATAGTTAATAAACAATTGGGGTACAGCACAAAACTTGAAGCAGACTGAATGGGAAACAACTAATGTGACGGTACCAGTGGACCACCCCCAGTGTGGGTGTCCCCATCAGTCACTGCTTCCTTCAATCCTAAGCAAGGCTGCTCTGCTGGAATATCACAGTTTTACACAATCACCAGGCAAGACTAGTGTACTGTGGTTTAGAATCAGTTCTCTTTATTGAATGGACACACAGTTTATATATATTTACATAGACTCTTATCAAGATCAGCATGCAAACGAGGACTTGTAACAGTGTTTCTACGCTTGACCACCAGCACCCTTATCAGGATGAGCATGCAAATTAGGGATTGAAAAAGGGACATTCTCACTGGATCATAAATAACCTCACTGATTGGTCAAGGAAGCACAGCAGGAATCAATCAACATTCCAATCTTTCCCCAGCACAACACAGACCTGGATATTGTGAGTAAATCCCAACCCCCATTCTCTCTGCACCCTAGCTCCCAAATAGTGGCTTAACTATAGGGGTCGCAGGGGTCGCACCCGCGACCGGGCCCGTCACTCCAGGGGGCCCGGCCGCCCCCTGCGACCCCTCTGCCTGGCGCCCGCGATCTCCGTCTGGCACTGTAGTAATGCAGAGCGCTGGGAGATGACATCATCTCCCAGCGCTGTGCATTACTGAAGAGGACTGCGCGGGAGATCAACACACCTCTCCGGGCTCCTGCCACACCAGGCAGGTAGGAGATGGGGACATTTTGGAGAGGGACAATGTAGTCGAGAGGGCGAATGTGGTCCGAGGGGGGGCCCATGGGGCTTCTTTAGGGTGACCACATTTCCCTTCTGCCATTCCGGGACGTGGTCACCCTATTGCCTTACCTTGAGTCCCTGGTGGTCTAGCGGAGTGCGGAGTGCAAAGTGCTCTGTGCCTCCTCCGGCACAGAGCTGAAGCTCCCACGCGCTGTGCTCAGTAATGCAGAGCGCTGGGAGATGATGTCATCTCCCAGCGCTCTGTATTACTAGAGCGCTTGCCTCCAGATCAGGTAAGTTGCATTGCCGCCCTGGATGTCAGCCTGCAAGCGGCGTCCATGATGTGACACACTGCTTGCAGGCTGACATTCAGGGCGGCTTGGCTTCATTCCGGGACACTTCATTGTCCCGGTTGAAGGGGACCCGGGACGCGGGACATGTCCCTGAAATAAGGGACAGTCCCGGACGTTCCGGGACCCGTGGTCACCCTAGGCTTCTTGAACCAGGGCCCGGAGGCTTTTAGTTACGCCTCTGCTCCCAAATAACTCTACAGACGTTATAGTGTACACACCACACACTATTACATTATACCACACAATATACAATACAATGAGCTATATTTCAAATGGTACAGCCCCAAATCCCTCATCTGGTGACACCTACTTTTCCCCAACCAGTCCAAGGGCAGTTCTGTTACTGTGACACCCTGTACCCACCAAGCAGCACAGGGTGACTTAGACCCAGGAGGAGGCAGGGAAGATGGGAAAGCCACTTCCCCATGCATAGGGTCCATAATCTGTAGGAAGGAGGCTGGCCCCCAGGCCTCTCCAGGAGCCAAAGACCCAGTGGTTTCCGTGACAATAAACAATTGGGGTACAGCACAAAACTTGAAGCAGACTGGATGGGAATCACATACCAGGACACTGTATAGTCAATAAACAATTGGGGTACAGCACAAAACTTGAAGAAGACTGGATGGGAATCACATACCAGGACACTGTATAGTCAATAAACAATTGGGGTACAGCACAAAACTTGAAGCAGACTGGATGGGAATCACATACTAGGACACTGTATAGTCAATAAACAATTGGGGTACAGCACAAAACTTGAAGCAGACTGGATGGGAGACACATACCAGGAGACTGTATAGTTAATAAACAGTTGGGTTACAGCACAAGATTTTTAAGCAGACTGGATGGGAAACACATACCTGTAAGGAAGATGATAAAGTTGTTAGAAGACTGTCTTCATATAGCATACAATGCAGCATACTGGATAGATATTAACATATTATTTCTCTTGCCTAACTCTCAGTACTTAGATAAAGATGTACTTTGATAAAGGTGCCAACTAATACCCCAAGCAAATGCCACCCCTAACTGGGCCTGAATATATACTAGTTGGAGTCCCTAAGAACACTGACTGTCTAAATAGGGGCACTTGGGAATTACGGACCACTAATATCTCGTAAAGAAAACACTAAGGAGGCATGAAGACCTAACTCCTGAAGATGGACCCTTGGGAGGTGGTATGGACCTATACTATGTTCTAAAGAGGGACAATTAGGAGGTATTGAGCCCTAATATCTCTTAAATAGGGACACGGGAGGTACGGCGTGTGTTTTGCCTGGGCACAGTACATTAACACAGTATGGACATGGAGTGTAGTTTGTGTAAATACCTTCCAACATTTCAGGCGGCAAAGAGCATACGTCCCAAGTGTCCCTCTTTAGGAGGGATAGTCCCTCTTTGGGACCCACATCCCTCTGTCCCTCTTACCCCCTTTATGTTCCTCTTTTTAGGAGATCAGACTGTGTGGTGTGTATATATAAGTGTATCACATTGCTCCACAGCAATAAAACATTAATCTTTGTATAAAAGTCAGTGTTTGTGTTTGGAAATTAGTCCGTGCAAATAAATAGTTTGGTCTTCCTCTAAATCAGTTATGTCACACAAAGAGGTATCAATAGGTTATGAAATAACTTGACCCCTTAACGACGGATGACTTACCAGGTACGTCCCGCAGAAACTGTCACTTAGTGACAGAGGACATACCTGGTAAGTCACGGAAGTCCGGGTCTCCGTGCGGCTGCACGCCGCTTGGAGACTCCTGACTTATTTGAAAAAAAAAAAAAAAAGTTCCTCGGGTGTTAAGGTGACAGTCGTGTTCGAACACGGCTGTCACTAAGGCGTTAAAAATTCTGCTAATGCTCCGCCCACCAGCCACACCCCCTAAAACAATAATGTCTGTTTGGCCATTTGAAATGTTGGACGGTATGAAAGAAGGGTGCTTCTTTAAGGGGGATTAATGGAGGGGGGTCTGGGTGGAGATTTCTTTAAGTTATTTCATGACCTATTTACCCCTCTTTGTGGAGCTGAATAAATGATTTAGAACAAAACAGGTTATTTTATTTACATAAGAGTAATTTATGGATAACAGGGGTGCTTTGGCACAGGCTGGATTTGATAGACTCATGACTTTTTTCTTCTTCATCCACTGTTATAAACACATTTACTGAAGTTTAAACAAACATTAATTGCTGTAGAACAATGACACACACAACACAGTCTGATCCCCTACACACTGCGGTACACACATGCTTGTGAGCTATGATTGTGCGCAGCTTCACAGCCTGTTTTCTCATCTGTTTGTACACAGCGCCCTCTGCAGTCCAACGGCTGAGGCATTCTCCGCACTACAAGCCCCACAATGCAACGCGTCTGGTCTTACCAGAATCCAAAATGGCTTCCGGGGCCGTCCGGACCAGAAGAATTTCCTGGAGTAACGAGGCCCCACCCATAAACACCAACCGAGACAACCATTGGGTGACCTGTTAGTGAATAGACTCCGCTGACCAATAGACGTCAAGGGGCGTTTCCATGTCGCTGCCAGGAGAAATGTGTGTACTGAGAGAAGTCACGTGTCACCCAGACTGTCACAGACATGGAGCTGAGGAGGCCGGTAAGTGTCAGAGACTGGGGACAGATAAGTGTCAGAGACTGGGGACAGATAAGTGTCAGAGACTGGGGGGGGGGGACCAGTAAGTGTCAGAAACTGGGGGTACAAGTAAGTGTCAGAGACTGGGGGACAGATAAGTGTCAGAGGCTGGGGGTACAAGTAAGTGTCAGACACTGGGGGACAGATAAGTGTCAGAGATTGGGGGGGACAAGTAAGTGTCAGAGACTGGGGGGCAGATAAGTGTCAGAGACTGGGGGACAAGTAAGTGTCAGAGACTGGGGGACAGATAAGTGTCAGAGACTGGGGGACAAGTAAGTGTCAGAGACTGGGGGACAGATAAGTGTCAGAGATTGGGGGGGACAAGTAAGTGTCAGAGATTGGGGGGGACAAGTAAGTGTCAGAGACTGGGGGACAGATAAGTGTCAGAGACTGGGGGACAAGTAAGTGTCAGAGACTGGGGGACAGATAAGTGTCAGAGACTGGGGGACAGATAAGTGTCAGAGACTGGGGGACAAGTAAGTGTCAGAGACTGGGGGACAGATAAGTGTCAGAGACTGGGGGACAGATAAGTGTCAGAGACTGGGGGGACAAGTAAGTGTCAGAGACTGGGGGGACAAGTAAGTGTCAGACACTGGGGGCAGATAGGTGTCAGACACTGGGATACCTGAGGGATCGGTAAGTACCTGAGACTGGGGGAACCAGTAAGTGTCTGAGACTGGGGGGACCGGTAAGTGTCTGAGACTGGGGGACCTGTAAGTACCAGAGAGTGGGGGGACCTGTAAGTGTCCGAGACTAGGGAACGGCAAGTGTCAGAGACTGGAGGGACCAATAAGTACCAGAGACTGAGAGGACTGGTAAGTACCAGAGACTGGGAGATAAGTGTCAGAGACTGGGGGACCGGTAAGTACCAGAGACTGGGGGAACCGGTAACTACCAGAGACTGGGAGATAAGTGTCAGAGACTGGGGGTGTCAGAGACTGGGGGAACTGTTAGTGTCAGAGACTGGGAGATAAGTGTCAGAGACTGGGGAGACCAGTAAAAGTCAGAGACTGGTGGGACCGGTAAGTGCTAAAGACTCGAGGACTGGTAAGTTCTAAAGACTGGGGGACTGGTAAGAGTCAGAGACTGGTGGGACTGGTAAGTGCTATACACTGGAGGACTGGTAAGAGTCAGAGACTGGTGGGACCGGTAAGAGTCAGAGACTGGGAGACTGGTAAGTGCTATAAACTGGGAGACCAGTAAGTGCTATAGACTGGAGGGACCGGTAAGTGTCAGAAACTGGGGGACCGGTAAGTGCTATACACTGGGGGACTGGTAAGTGCTATAGACTGGGGGACCGGTAAGTGTCAGAGACTGGGAGACCGGTATAATAGGTTCAGAGGAAAATAGTTGTTCCAGGGTTGAATGGGTTAAATAACATCCAGTTCTATGAGTCAGTGATGAATTCCGGTAATATAGTGCAATTCTCTGATATGAAGGATAATGAATCAGTGATCCTTCGTGCCAGACAGAAACTCTTTGGCGGGGGTTCAGTCCTCCTAACATTTCAAATGGCCAAAGAGGGACGCTTGTGTTTTAGGTGGTGTTGCTGGTGGACGGAGCATTATTGAGAATTTTTAGGTTATTTCATGACCGATTCACCCCTCTTTGTGTCACTGAGTATAATATTTTATTTACACAGACTCATTTATAAACACAAATACTGATGTTTATACAAAGATTAATGTGTGTTTTATTGTTGTAGAACAATGTGATACACTTATACACACCACACACTCTTATCTCCTCAAGAGGGACACTAGGGTGGGAAAGGGGGACAGAGGGATTAGGGACTCGTAGAGGGACTGTTCCTTCTAAAAAGGGACACTTGGATATATGCGGGTTATGCACTAAGGTGTGGTAAAGTGATATCACTTTTCCAGTTCCTATGTTATTCTATGGAACCAATACACTAAGATCTCCAAACCTTAAAGGGACAGTAATGTTTCATAATAAAAGCATCTCTAATTAATAATCATAGTATTTGGACTTTGGAGAGTGTTATTTCAATTCTGTCAGAGTTGTAGTTCAAGAGTAACTCAATGACAAAGTATCCCCCTCCCGCCCCTTTTACTGATGTAACACTGCTCAGCCAGATCAGAAGGGAGGTGCCCAGGTAGACTGCAGAGAGGGACAATCTTCAGTTAAGATAAGGGAAAAACCTGAAAACCTTGTCAAGGGGGACAGTGCTTTCATTGTTCTCATAGGAAGAAGATTGTCCCCTTCTGTTATCTGTCTGGTCTATGGACTGGATTCCACATCTGAGAAGAGATGGCTTACACTAGGTAAAAGGGGCAGGGCTTTCATTGTTCTCATAGGAAGAAGATTGTCCCCTTCTGTTATCTGTCTGGTCTATGGACTGGATTCCACATCTGAGAAGAGATGGCTTACACTAGGTAAAAGGGGCGGGAGGGGAAACTTTGCTTGTGAATATCTCTCAAACCATAAAGGTTTGAGAGATAAGACTTATATTGTTCCTCATGTTTTTTTTTAAAGGGATAGTAATACTTTAACATTACTATCCCTTATATTGAAGCCCTTTAAAAACTGAATTAAATGCCACCAGCGGCATCTCTCAGACCTTTATGGTTTGCGAGATAGCCGCTTTTAAACTTCGCTCCCCCTGCCTCTCCCCTGACGTCAGCGTCCTTGCTGCAGCAGGGAAATCTGTTCATTGAATCAAGAGGAGGCTCTTCAGCGGAGCCAGATCTCGTTATAAAAGAAATGATCCTTGGTAACCAAGCACACGTAGAAGACCGTTTTAGTGAAGGATCTTGTCTTCTATAACGAGATCTCCGCTCTGCTGAAGAGCCTCCGCCGGTCCCGGGACCGGATTCCCCTGCTGCAGCAAGAACGCTGACGTCAGGGGAGAGGCAGGGGGAGCGAAGTTTAAAAGTGGCTATCTCGCCAACCATAAAGGTCTGAGAGATGCCGCTGGTGGCTTTTAATTCCGTTTTTAAAGGGCTTCAATATAAGGGATAGTCATTTTGAAGTATTACTATCCCTTTAATGCCTACAAAATAAAATAAAGATAAAATGAAGTATTACTATCCCTTTAAGAAATCTTAGTGCATAGGCTCCATAGAATAACATAGGAACTGGAGAAGTGATTGGAGAAGTGATATCACTTTATCTCCTCTTTATCACACCTTAGTGATAGGCCTGGTAGTGTGGAGGTGCAAGGAACGGGTGATACAGAGAGGGACATGTGAATGGAAGAGTTAATTGCCTTACTTGTGCCTAGATTCTGCTGTGCCGATATCACATCTCACAGTTATCCCGCAGTGGCACTGGAGGGCGGCTTCTCATGAGACCACCACTGAGACAGCTGGGATCACAGATACAGGGGTAAGAACCAGTCTCCTTTATGTAATAGATATCCCTATAGTGTGTATATGAGTGTCACAGACACAGGGGTAAGAACAAGTCTCCTGTGTGTAATAGATATCCCTATAGTGTGTATGTGATAGATATCCCTATAGTGTGTATATGATAGATATCCAGAATAGTGTGTATATGATAGATATACCGTTAGTGTGTATATGATGGATATCCCTATAGTGTGTATATGATAGCTATCTCTATAGTGAGTATGTGATAGACATCCCTATAGTGTGTATATGATAAATATCCCTATAGTGTGTATATGATATACTAGCAATGTGGGACGGCGTTGCCCGTCATATTATTTACACAGAGAGACATTGTGTGAAACAGAAATATGCAGTGTTACAGACACGCACTTAAAGAGACAGAGCGTGTCACACACTGTGAAACGCATACCTACAGAGAGACACACACATACATGGACGTATATCACATATGTAGACAGTGTGTGACAGACGCAGTGGTGATGTAGATATGCTGATAAGATTTGTAAAAAATGTTTTAATTGCAGCTCTTCAGCTTGATGAATAAGGCCCTGTATCCTTACAGTTGAAGTGAGTGTGCTGTGTTACTTGGTGAATAAGGCCCTGTATCCTTACAGCTGAAGTGAGTGTGCTGTGTTACTTGATGAATAAGGCCCTGTATCCTTACAGTTGAAGTGAGTTGCTATGTTACTTGGTGAATAAGGCCCTGTATCCTTACAGTTGAAGTGAGTGTGCTGTGTTACTTGGTGAATAAGGCCCTGTATCTTTACAGTTGAAGTGAGTGTGCTGTGTTACTTGGTGAATAAGGCCCTGTATCCTTACAGTTGAAGTGAGTGTGCTATGTTACTTGATGAATAAGGCACTGTATACTTACAGTTGAAGTCAGTGTGCTGTATTACTTGATGAATAAGGCCCTGTATCCTTACAGTTGAAGTCAGTGTGCTGTGTTACTTAATGAATAAGGCCCTGTATCTTACAGTTGAAGTGAGTGTGCTGTGTTACTTGATGAATAAGGCCCTGCATCCTTACAGTTGAAGTGAGTGTTCTGTGTTACTTGATGAATAAGGCCCTGTATCCTTACAGTTGAAGTGAGTGTGCTGTGTTACTTGATGAATAAGGCCCCGCATCCTTACAGTTGAAGTGAGTGTGCTGTGTTACTTGATGAATAAGGCCCTCTATCCTTACAGTTGAAGTCAGTGTGCTGTGTTACTTGTAGAAGGTCACAGTGAAAAGATGTTTGTGAGTAAAGGAATAATTTAGATTACAGCAGTGGATACTGCAGTACATTTGAAGAAATAGGTTAGCAGACAGAGGGTTAAGTGACAGATGCAGTGATAGATAATGTAATAGTGATGTATGAGTAAAATGGCGAGATTGGGACTATGGATGAATGGCAAGGGGATAGGTGAGTGGGGATGACAAGGGAGGAGGAGATGAGAGATTGAGGAGAGGAGGGACAGTGAAGTGTTACAGTAAAGTAATGGGTGAGGGGAAGAAATGACTATACATAGACAGTGAAGTAGACATGAAATACAGGGCTGCAGGGTTACTGCATTATACAGACCTAGTGTAGCAGTTGGTTGGAGTGAAGCACTTTAACTCTGAGTGTGAGAGAGGTACACAACACATTGCTGTGTAATGAGTTGTATAGTCCTCTGGCAGTGAAAGGAATATGTGACACATGTTGGGCACTCCTTGCATTAGTGGGCCGTGGTGGTCGGCTGGGACAGAACTGGATTATTTGTCCATGGGCCGTAGGCAAGGGATCAATAGAGGGACCCCTATCAGCTAATAGGCTTCAAAACAGGAAGGCTCATATACTAAGAAAAGTGGTGGAATTTTGTGGAAAAGTAACAGCAGAACAGGGAACAATACCCATTTATTTAAATGGGCGTTTTAACGTCTTCAACGCTAGAGAGGTCAGCAAAGCATTGTATTTGTTCTGTATGGTACAGATGAATTGTTCCTCTTTGTGTTAGTACATCAGCCTCACAGATCACAGTGCACAGTCAGCTGCTGCAAGAGCCAAAAGTATAAATGGGTTTAGATTAATGGGGTAAGAGTATAACTGTATGGGCCTTATGTATCAAGATAAAGGGTGCAACGCCAAAAAAACTGACACCATAGGGTTGAATTGAAAATTCAGGAAAATCGTGTTCACATAAATGGGGCTTTAACCCCTTGAATGCTACAGTGGTCCCCAACGCGTTGCTTTGGCAATGTGTTTGCATTGTTTGTAGCATTCATGGAATTAATAGTCTCATTGAAATCAATGGACATTTTCAAAGAAATCAGTTTAACCCTGTGGGCCACTTGTGAGGAAAGAGTGGGCTGCACAATACCCAAATGTGGAAGCTTTCCAAACAGATATTAACCCTTTGAGTGACAGAGGTACGCAGAGCAATGTGCTGCATATCATCTCTGGTACTCCAAGGGTTAATGGGCTTAACCCTCTGAGTGCTAGAGAGGTATCCAAGGCATTGCAACAGCACTCAAAGGGTTAAATTGAAACAAAGTGAGTCCATCAGCCCCAGTTCTTAGCATGGAAACTGAAGATATGTGTGTTCTAACCTATTCCCCAGCTGACTCTGAGTGTCCCAGTGTGTCTTTGAAAGAAGTGATCAATGTGTGGCTCCCCAGCAAAATGGGAGCTGCTGGTTGGTGGGTTATAGTATTGTGCCATGAGTTGTTTACTGTTGGAGTTGTAAGTCGAGAGAAGTGATGTAGCAGTAGGTGAGTTGTGAAGGAGAGGGCTAACCCTCTGACTGCCAGAGGGGTACGCATTGCAATGTATGCATACCCCTCTGACACTCAAAGGGTTAAGGTAGGATGACCAGATCTCACCTTTAACCGGGGACACATAGGAAATAGCCATTTTGCAGTACTTCACTGAAATGAAAGCAGTCCTGCAGTATGCATTATTCCTATGTGTCCCCGGTTAAAAGTGAGGTCTGGTCAGCCTAGGTTAAGACTGATGTTGGGGGGCAGGCGAACTGTTCCTTACAGCCGCCCCTGGGTGTGTGTGGCAGGGGACGCAGGTTTTATCTCTTATATATATACACACTACCAATGTGGGACGGTGTTGGGCGCACGTGTGTGAAATGTAGACACACTGATAAACACAGACATATGCAACACACAGGAAGATACACACACAGTGAGCGGCAGAGACATGCACACACATACCGGAGATGCACACATGTACACAAATATGTAACAGAGATGTACACACGCACACACACACGCAGCATATATGCGCAGAAACACATGCGTGCATGATTTGTGCACCCCTCTGGCACTCAAATGGTTAATGTATAGAGAGGCATGTCAGAGATAAATAGCAGTGGGAAGTGTATTCATACCCGGGAACTTTGACTTTTGGAGTCCCTGGAAGGGAGTTATGTGGTGCTGATGTGGAGAGAGCAATGGGGCAATCTGGGTTAAAAGTGGGCGGGGCTTAATCGCGAGTAGGGGTGGGGCTTAACATAAATGTGGAAAAGTGTTAGTAATAGGCTGGGGAAGGGGGAGAAGTGGGAGGGAAATGCAAGTTTGCAGTGTGAGGGGGTTGAACACACTCCCTGAGGGGTAAAACTTGATACACAACCCTGTGGCAGTCAGTGGGTTAAGTGTGTACCTGATGGCTGTCTGTCCTGTGTTTTGCATGGCAAATGATGACAGTGAAGAAGTAATTCAGCAATGAGGGCCTATTTTAACCCTCTGAGTGCCATTTTGTTCCCCTGGTGATGCAGCACCCTTCAGTAGCTGTACTGCAGGTCCTGCTGAGGCCACTGGGAGTCAGGGTGAGTGACTGTGTGTCAGCCATCTTTCTTTCTGGCTTTGTGTGTGTTTGGTGCTGCGTGAGTGTGTATGTGTGTGTAATACCTGGGAACTTTTACTTGTGGAGTCCCTCATGTGGTGCTGATGTGGAGAGAGCAATGGGGCAATTTGGGTTAAAAGTGGGCGGGGCTTAATCACGAGTAGGGGCGGGGCTTAAGACAAATGTGGAAAAGTGTTAGTAATAGGCTGGGGAAGGAGGAGAAGTGGGAGGGAAATGCAAGTTTACAGTGTGAGGGGTTTGAACACACTCCCTGAGGGGTAAAGCTTGATACACAACCCTGTGGCAGTCAGTGGGTTAAGTGTGAATCTGATGGCTGTCTGTCCTGTGTCTTGCATGGCAAATGATGACAGTGAAGAAATAATTGAGCAATGAGGGCCTACTTTAACCCTTTGAGTGCCATTTTGTTCCTCAGTGGCTGTAGTACAGGTCCTGCTGAGGCCACTGGGAGTCAGGGTGAGTGACTTTGTGTCAGCCATATTTCTCTCTGTCTTTTGTGTGTGTGAGTGGGGCATGTGTGTGTGTGTGTGTGGTGCTGTGTGAGTGGGGCATGTGTGTGAGTTTGGTGCTGTGTGAGTGGGGCATGTGTGTGTTTGTCTGTGGTGTAGGAGCAAGTGGCGGCCATATTGTTTTTTTCTGACTTTGATAGTGGTGGGCGGGCTGCATAGTGGGGGTGGGCCAACTGCAATTGGTGTGAAAATCACACCCCCATTGAATCACCCAATGGGAACAGTAACCCCTCCTTATTGCCACCCCTGGGTGTGTGTGTCTCCTGAGGAGACATAAATTATGCAATGAGCCTTTCTCTTTTATATATATAGATATCTCTATAGTGTGTATATGATAGATATCCCTATAGTGTGTATATGATGGGTATCCCTGTAGTGTGTATATGATGGGTATCCCTATAGTGTGTATATGATGGGTATCCCTATAGTGTATACTAGCAATGTGGGACGGCGTTGCCCGTCATGTTATGACCGTTGGGCGCACATGTGTGAAGTGCAGACACACTGATAAACACAGACATATACAACACACAGGCAGACACATACCATACATCCCAAGTGTCCCTCTTTAGGAGGGACAGTCCCTCTTTGAGGGCAAAATCCCTATGTCCCTCTTTCCCACCCTGTTGTCCCTCTTTTTAGGAGGTCAGACTGTGTGCAGGGCAGCTCCACCTATAGGCGACGTAGGCGCCGGCCCAGGGTGCACACGTACTGGGGGCGCGGGCATGCAGCGGAGAAGAGCTGCGCCCGCACACACCACGCCGGGAACCACAACACAGTCAGGTCTGTGTTGCTACAGCGCTCCCTCATCTGGTCGGATCTTTAGTAATGCAGAGCGCGCTGGGAGTCATGATCTCCTGCCGCGCTCTGCATTACTGAAGAGAAGACTGCGCGGGAACTACAGGTATGTGATGGGGGGCAAGTTGGAGCTGAGGGGGCAAGTTGAAGCGGATGTGGGGCAAAGTGGAGATGATGGGGGCAAGTTGGAGCTGTTAGGGGAAAGCTGGAGCTGAGGGGGCATAGTGGAGCTGGTGGGGGCAAGTTGGAGCGGATGGGGTCAAAGTGGAGCTGAGGGGGGGCAAGTTAGAGCTGAGGGGGGGCAAGTTGGAGCGGATGGGGGGCAAGTTGGAGCGGATGGGGGGCAAGTTGGAGCTGGTGGGGGGCAAGTTGGAGCGGATGGGGAGCAAGTTGGAGCGGATGGGGGGCAAAGTGGAGCTGATGGGGGTAAGTTGGAGAGGATGGGGGTCAAAGTGGAGCTGATGGGGGCAAAGTGGAGCTGAGGGGCCAAAGTGGAGCTGGTGGGGGCACGTTAGAGCAGATGAGGGGCAAAGTGGAGCTGGTGGGGGCACGTTGGAGCGGATGGGGGCAAGTTGGAGTGGATGGGGGGCAAAGTGGAGCTGATGGTGGCAAAGTGGAGCTGGTGGGCCAAAGTGAAGCTGATAAGGGGCAAGTTGGAGCTCGTAGGGGGCATCTCTTACAGGCATCTCCAGACCAGGGGCAGACTGGCCCAGGGGGCAGAGAGAGGACAATCATGAAAAGAGGTGGGGTATAAGTAGGCAGGGTATAAAGGGGTGGGACACAAGGGGCGGAGCGAAATGGGCGGCAAAATTAGGTTTTGCCTAGGGTGGCAAAAATCCTTGCACCAGCCCTGACTGTGTGGCGTGTTTTACTTTGCTCTCCAGCAATAAAGCAATAAACTTCAGTATATGTTCTTATACATTAGTCTGTGCAAATAAAATACTTTGGTCTTGCACTAAATCATTTATTCAGTTACATAAATAGCCAGTAATAGGTCATGAAATAACCTAAAAATTCTTACTAATGCCCTGCCCACCAGCCACGCCCCCAACAATATCACCTAAAACTACAGTGTCCCTCTTTGGCCATGTGAAATGTTGGGAGGTATGCACATACACACAGTGAGCGGCAGAAACATGCAAAAGACACGCACACACACAGACTCACTGGAGATGCACACATATGTAACAGATGTACACACACAGACACACTGGAGATGCACACATGGACACATATATGTAACAGAGATGGACACAAACACACATGCAACATATATGAGCAGAAACACATGCACTCATGAGTTGTGCACCCCTCTGGCAGTCAAAGGGTTAAGATATACAGAGGCATGTCAGAGTTAAATAGCAGTGGGAAGTGTGTTCATACCTGGGAACTTTGACTTGTGTAGTCCCTAGAGGGGACTGATGTGGTGCTGATGTGGAGAGACAAATGGGGCAATCTGGGTTAAAAGGGGGCAGGGCTTAATCGCGAGTGGGGGCGGGGCTTAACATAAATATGGAAAAGTGTTAGTAATAGGCTGGGGAAGGAGGAGAAGTGGGAGGGAAATGCAAGTTTACAGTGTGAGGGGGTTGAACACACTCCCTGAGGGGTAAAACTTGATACACAACCCTGTGGCAGTCAGTGGGTTAAGTGTGAATCTGATGGCTGTCTGTCCTGTGTCTTGCATGGCAAATGATGACAGTGAAGAAATAATTGAGCAATGAGGGCCTACCTTAACCCTTTGAGTGCCATTTTGTTCTTCTGGTGCTGCACTACAGGTCCTGCTGAGGCCACTGGGAGTCAGGGTGAGTGAGTGTGTGTGTGTGTGTCAGCCATATTTATTTCTGGCTTTGTGTGTGTATGTGGTGCTGTGTGTGTGAGTGGGGGCATGTGTGAGTGGGGCATTGTGTGTGGTGGTCTGTGTGTGTGAGTGGGGCATGTGTGTGTGTTTGTGTGGTGCTGTGTGAGTGAGGCATGTGTGTGAGTTTGGTGCTGTATGAGTGAGGCATGTGTGTTTGTCTGTGGTGTAGGAGCAAGTGGCGGCCATGTTGTTTTTTTCTGACTTTGATGGTGGTGGGCGGGCTGCATAGTGGGGGCGGGCCAACTCCCTGCATGACTGAATCACCCAATAGGAATAGTAACTCCTGCTTTCTGCCTCCCCTGGGTGTGTTTTGGCAGGCACAAAGTCTTCTTTTATATATATAGATATGATAGATATCTCTATAGTGTGTATATGATAGATATCTCTATAGTGTGTATGTGATAGATATCCCTATAGTGTGTATATGATAGATATCCCTATAGTGTGTCTATGAACATCACAGACACAGGGGTAAGGACCAGTCTCCTGTGTGTGATAGATATCCCTATAGTGTGTATATGATGGGTATCCCTATAGTGTGTATATGATAGATATCCCTATAGTGTGTATATGATAGATATCCCTATAGTGTGTATATGATAGCTATCCCTATAGTGTGTATATGATAGATATCCCTATAGTGTGTGTATGATAGATATCACTATAGTGTCTATATGATAGATATCTCTATAGTGTGTATATGAGTGTCACAGATACAGGGGTAAGAACCAGTCTCCTGCATATAATAGATATCCCTATAGTGTGGATGTGATAGATATCCCTATAGTGTGTATATGAGCCAATAAAGGTATCAACTGGACTATATTTGCCTCCTGTATTTCTATGGCTAACATGGTACCAACGCTTATCTTTTTAGTTGAAAGTCTGCACCCTACACCAGAGTTATTGCATCTATCCTCTATATAACATGCTGACCAGGTCCAGTACTGCTGGTTGTGACCAGTTCCAGTACCCCCTCCAGTGTGACCAGTTCCATTGCTTCTCCCCAGAGTGTGTGACCAGTTCCAGTGCTGCTGGTTGTGATCAGTTCTAGTGCCCCCCGTGTGACCAGTTCCATTTCTCCTCCCCAGTGTGTGACCAGTTCCATTTCTCCTCCCCAGTGTGTGACCAGTTCCATTTCTCCTCCCCAGTGTGTGACCAGTTCCATTGCTCTCCCCAGTGTGTGACCAATTCCATTGCTCTCCCCAGTGTGTGACCAGTTCCATTGCTCTCCCCAGTGTGTGACCAGTTCCAGGGCTGCTGGCTGTGACCAGTTCCAGTGCCCCCCCCCCTAGTGTGTGACCAGTTCCATTCAGGGCTGGATTTACATCTCAGGAGCCTGTAGGCACAGAAATTTGAAGCGCCCCCCCACACACACACTGTGGGCCATCTGCACTGGATACCTCCATAACGCTCCTAATCTCCACGTTGCCCCCCATCATCTCCATATTTTCCTCACATTGCCCTCATCATCTCCATATACCATACTGCCCTCACACTGCTCCCATCAGCTCCATACTGCCCCCATCATCTCCATATACCATATTGCCTTCACATTGACCCCCATCAGTTCCACATTGCCCTCACATTGCCCACCATCAGCTCCATATTGCCCCCATCAGCTCCACATTGCCCTCACAATGCCCCCATCAGCTCCATATTGCCCTCATCAGCTCCACATTGCCCCCCATCAGCTCCATATACCATATTGCCCTCACACTGCCCCCATCATCTCGATATACCATATTGCCTTCACACTGACCCCCATCAGCTACACATTGCCCTCACATTGCCCCCCATCAGCTCCATATTGCCCCCATCTGATCCACATTGCCCTCACAATGCCCCCATCATCTCCATATACCATATTGTCTTCACATTGACCCCCATCAGCTCCACATTGCCCTCACATTGCCCCCTATCAGCTCCATATTGCCCCCATCTGATCCACATTGCCCTCACAATGCCCCCCATCATCTCCATATTGCCCCCATCAGCTCCACATTGCCCTCACAATGCCCACCATCAGCTCCATAATGCCCCCATCAGCTCCACATTGTCCTCACAATACCCCCCATCAGCTCCACATTGCCCCATCAGCTCCACACTGCCCCCATCAGCTCCACATTGCCCTCACAATGCCCCTCATCAGCTCCATATTGCCCCCATCAACTCCATATTGCCCTCACGATGCCAACCATCAGCTCCATATTGCCCTCCATCAGCTCCACATTGCCCTCACAATGCCCCCCATCAGTTCCAACTTGCCCCCACCATCTCCATGTTGCCCTGACATTGCCCCATTCATTGTCCGTTTCCTACCTCCCCCCGTTGTCCGTTTCCTACCTCCCTGGTAGGAGATCTATCATCTGTGCCTGTACCTGATGGCGCTCCCGCGCGGTCTCCTATTTAGGAATGCAGAGCGATGGGAGATGATGTCATCTCCCAGTGCTCTGCATTCCTAAAGAAGCGACGAGGGAGCTCAGCACCTACAGGACTGCCCTGCCGGGGAGGTAGGAAATAGACAACGGGGGGGGGGGGGCAATGTGAGGGCGACATGGAGTGGGTGCCACCGCCGTAGCTAGCGATGTGGCTAGTTTAAAAAAAAAAAAAGAATATTTAAAAAAAAAAAAAAATCTGAATGGCAGGCGCCCCTCGGTGGCGTGCGCCTGTAGGCAGGTGCCTACTTTGCCTAATGGCAAATCCGGCCCTGGTTCCATTGCTTCTCCCCAGTGTGTGACCAGTTCCATTGCTTCTCCCCAGTGTGTGACCAGTTCCAGTGTTGTGTCCCCCCCCCTCCCCCAGTGTGTGACCAGTTCCAGTGTTGTGTCCCCCCCCCTCCCCCAGTGTGTGACCAGTTCCATTGCTTCTCCCCAGTGTATGACCAGTTCCAGTGTTGTGTCCCCCCTCCCCCAGTGTGTGACCAGTTCCAGTGTCGTGTCCCCCCCTAGTGTGTGACCAGTTCCATTGCTTCTCCCCAGTGTGTGACCAGTTCCAGTGTTGTGTCCCCCCCCCTCCCCCAGTGTGTGACCAGTTCCAGTGTTGTGTCCCCCCCCCTCCCCCAGTGTGTGACCAGTTCCATTGCTTCTCCCCAGTGTATGACCAGTTCCAGTGTTGTGTCCCCCCTCCCCCAGTGTGTGACCAGTTCCAGTGTCGTGTCCCCCCCTAGTGTGTGACCAGTTCCATTGCTTCTCCCCAGTGTGTGACCAGTTCCAGTGTTGTATCCCCCCTCCCCCAGTGTGTGACCAGTTCCAGTGCTGCTGGCTGTGACCAGTTCCAGTGCCCCCCCCTCCAGTGTGACCAGTTCAGATGCTCCTCCCCAGTGTGTGACCAGTTCCAGTGTCTTGTCCCCCCCCAGTGTGTGACCAGTTCCATTGCTTCTCCCCAGTGTGTGACCAGTTCCAGTGTTGTGTCCCCCCCTCCCCCAGTGTGTGACCAGTTCCATTGCTTCTCCCCAGTGTATGACCAGTTCCAGTGTTGTATCCCCCCTCCCCCAGTGTGTGACCAGTTCCAGTATTGTGTCCCCCCTCCCCCAGTGTGTGACCAGTTCCATTGCTTCTCCCCAGTGTATGACCAGTTCCAGTGTTGTGCCCCCCCTCCCCCAGTGTGTGACTAGTTCCAGTATTGTGTCCCCCCTCCCCCAGTGTGTGACCAGTTCCATTTCTCCTCCCCAGTGTGTGTGACCAGGTCCAGTGCTGCTGGCTGTGACCAGTTCCAGTGTTGTGTCCCTCTCTCCCCTAGTGTGTGACCAGTTCCAGTGATCACATTCAGCAGCACTGGAACTGGTCACAGTGGGGGCACTGGATTTAACCCTATGAGTGCTAGAGGAAAGAAGCAGTGTGATGGAGACATTTAATGAGTGGGAGTTTGGGGGATATCTGTGGTGCATCTGAATTGATCCGCTGAGCCCTTGTACATATGGCCCAATGGGGTTATGGGAAAGGAGACGTGTAACGAGTCTGAGACTGCAGAGGGGATAAGACAAATTCCTGCTCCTTTAAACCAGTGGTTTGGAATCACTCCCCTATGTGGTGGAGACCACTCACCATTCAAGCGGTTAAAAGCAGAGTTCGAATCAGAGGGAGTTTCAATTTGTCCCTCCTGGGGCAGTTGGTTTATCCTCCACTTTCTCCCCTTTTTCTTTATATGTATGGTCCAGTAAGTGGATAAAATGGGGTATCCTGTAACCCCTTCCCCCGGACCAGACTCTTCTCGTTACTAAATCAGACGAGTCACTAGGCGGTTCCCCTGGCAGCGAGGGGTGTGAGTGTTACAGAGGTGTCCAACACATTGGGGGGGAGATGCACAAAGGTGTGATAAAGTGGAGATAAAGTGAAGAGAACTTCTCCAGTGATATCACTCCTCCAGTTCCCATGTTATTGTATGGATCCTATGTACTAAGGGATGATAGAGAGGTGATAAGGTGGAGATAACTTCTCCAGTGATATCACTCCTCCAGTTCCTGTGTTATTGTATGGATCCTATGTACTAAGGGGTGATAGAGAGGTGATAAAGTGGAGATAACTTCTCCAGTGATATCACTACTCCAGTTCCTGTGTTATTGTATGGATCCTATGTACTAAGGGGTGATAGAGAGGTGATAAAGTGGAGATAACTTCTCCAGTGATATCACTTCTCCAGTTCCTGTGTTATTGTATGGATCCTATGTACTAAGGGGTGATAGAGAGGTGATAAAGTGGAGATAACTTCTCCAGTGATATTACTCCTCCAGTTCCTGTGTTATTGTATGGATCCTATGTACTAAGGGGTGATAGAGAGGTGATAAAGTGGAGATAACTTCTCCAGTGATACCACTCCTCCAGTTCCTGTGTTATTCTATGGACAATATGTATTAACATCTCCAAAGTTCTAGGAATCTTAGCACATTGGCTCCATAGAATATCATAGGAACTGGAGAAGTGATATCACTGGAGACGTTATCTCTACTTTATCACCTCTTTATCACACCTCAGTGCATCTCCCCGCTCTGTCCCATTGGGTTGTATACCTCTCTGGAACTTAGAGGGTTAATGTCTTGGTTAATGTCCTAGAATTTCTGACTCTTTATTTTCCTAGACTGTGACCATTGACGGCCTGTGTCCTACTTTGTTCCTAATCTGTGAAGGCCAGATGAGAGGAGATTATCACCTCGGTGTCAGGGCCAGCAGGGAGAGGCCATGGAACCAGTCCTCCTCTCCTACATTCCTGATATTTAACTAGTTAATTCTACATCCCTACAGTATTACCTTTTATTGTCACTTAGAGATAGTAATACTTCATTTATGTATAGGGTTGCCACCTTTTCTTCAAAAAAATACCGGCCAAGGCATTCCCTCCATAGACTTAACATTGGAAAGAAGCCAATTTTTTACCGGCCTGCCGGTAAAATACCAGCTGGGTGGCAACCCTATTTATGTAAGCTATATTATTGAAGGAGCAGTAAACTTTATTATGAAAACACATATTTTACAAAACATTTCTTGCTGAATAAAACAAGGTCACTCCCATCGCTGTCAGATGTTTTATTCAAAATTTATAGCAGTTTAAATAATCAGGAAGTGAATTTACTGTGTTTACTTCCTGGAAGTTCTAACTGACAGGAAGTGAATTTACTGTGTTTACTTCCTGATTGTTCTAACTGACAGGAAGTGAGTTTACTGTATTTACTTCCTGATAGATCTAACTGACAGGAAGTGACTTTACTGTGTTTAATTCCTGATAGTTCTAACTGACAGGAAGTGAATGTACTGTGTTTACTTCCTGATAGTTCTAACTGACAGGAAGTGACTCAGCAGTTTCTATCACATCCTATGGAGAACTGTATGTCTCTGACTTTTCTGACTTTTCTTTCCATTAGAATCTAACATGAAATCTAATTAGCATTTGACCTCTAGAGGGCACTACTAATGTAAAAAAAAAACATAGGTTTAAACTGTAATAACTCTGGAAATATAAATCTCTCGGCAGTGGGAGTACCCTTATTTTACTCAATAGGAAAATCCCTACAATATATATTTTTTCATAAAAAAAGTTTACTGTTCCTTTAAATAAATAAACCAAAGCATCTGTCTTTTTGCAGTAACTTTCCTAGTTTAACAGGAATTACGATGTAAAGTTTACCCCTCCCGCCCCATTTATCTACGTCAGTGCTCTATCTGTCAGACTTGGATTCTGGTCTGCGGACCGGACGGCTCGTCTGGAAAGCCAAAATAGCAGTGGATACTAAGGAAATCTCATGACAACGGTCTGCAAAGTGTGCCTGGTTTGCAAGCACACTTTGTAGACCGTTCCTATGAAGTTATTCTTTTTATATATTGCTATTTCGGCTCTGCTGAAGAGCCTCCACCGGTCACGGGACCAAATTCTCTTTCTCTAAGACAGAGCTCTGACGTCAGGGAAAGGAGAAGGCATTACTATCACTTTAATACCTATAATAAGATAGCTTGCAAAAAATAAGTATTACTGTCTTTTTAAAGAGGAACTACCGCCGCTAAAAAACTTGCGCCCTAATAATTCCTCATCTGGCGACTAGCTGCTCAGTAGCGCTAGTCGCCAGAATTATTACCTCATTAATGCAAATTATACCCTGCTCCCAGACAGACAGGCAGGACAGAGCGCAGACATCTTTCCTTAGTGACGTCTGCGCGCCTTCGCTGTCCCTTTTGGAGCCGAACGGCTCCTAGCAATGCATCCTAGAGCCGGCTGGGACTGACAGTGCAGGCTCGCAGACGTCACTAAGGAAAGATGACTGCGCTCTGTCCTGCCTGTCAGTCCGGGAACAATGGGGAATTCTATTTAACAAGGTAATAATTCTGGAGACTAGCGCTACTGAGCAGCTAATCACCAGATGGGGAATTACTGGGGAGCAAGTTTTTAGCGGTGGTAGTTCCACTTTAAATATTTACATTTAGAATGTGAAACACAGATGAGACCATAGTAAGGTACTGTGTGGGTGGTCATGTAGGGATAAGAGAGTAAGTCAGTGCTAGGGGAGGTGGGTAATGCATTGCTGAGCAGTGTCAGTAAGTGGAGAGGTAATTTAAGGATAAGATAGGAAGTCAGCTCTAGGGGAGGAGGGTAGTGTATTGCTGAGCAGTGTCAGTGAGTGGGGAGGTAATGTAGGGATAAGACAGGAAGTCAGTGTTAGGGGAGGTGGTTAATGTATTGCTGCGCAGTGTCAGTGAGTGGGGGAGGTAATGTAGGGATAAGACAGGAAGTCAGTGCTAGGGGAAGTGGATAATGCATTGCTGAGCAGTGTCAGTGAGTTGGGAGGTAATGAAGGGATACGACAGGAAGTCAGTGCTAGGGGAGGTGGGTAATGCATTACTGAGCACTGTCAGTGAGTGGGGAGGTAATGTAGGGATAATACAGGAAGTCAGTGCTAGAGGAGGTGGGTAATGCATTACTGAGCAGTGTCAGTGAGTGGGGAGGTAATGTAGGGATAAGACAGGAAGTCAGTGCTAGGGGATGTGGGTAATGCATTGCTGAGCAGTGTCAGTGAGTGGAGAGGTAATGTAGGGATAAGACAGGAAGTCAGTGCTAGGGGAGGTGGGTAATGCATTACTGAGCAGTGTCAGTGAGTAGGGGAGGTAATGTAGGGATAAGAGAGTAAGTCAGTGCTAGGGGAGGTGGGTAATGCATTGCTGAGCAGTGTCAGTAAGTGGAGAGGTAATTTAAGGATAAGATAGGAAGTCAGTGCTAGGGGAGGCGGGTAGTGTATTGCTGAGCAGTGTCAGTGAGTGGGGAGGTACTGTAGGGATAAGACAGGAAGTCAGTGCTAGGGGAGGTGGGTAATGCATTACTGAGCAGTGTCAGTGAGTGGGGAGGTAATGTAGGGATAAGACAGGAAGTCAGTGCTAGGAGAAGTGGGTAATGCATTACTGAGCAGTGTCAGTGCGTGGGGAGGCAATGTAGTGATAAGACAGGAAGTCAGTGCTAGGGGAGGTGGGTATTGCATTGCTGAGCAGTATCAGTGAGTGGGGACGTAATGTAGGGATAAGACAGGAAGTCAGTGCTAGGGGAGGTGGGTAATGTATTGCTGAGCAGTGTCAGTGAGTGGGGAGGTAATGTAGGGATAAGACAGGAAGTCAGTGCTAGGGAGGGTGGGTAATGCATTGCTGAGCATTGTCAGTGAGTGGGGAATTCTATTTAACAAGGTAATAATTCTGGAGACTAGCGCTACTGAGCAGCTAGTCGCCAGTTGGGGAATTATTGGGGGGCAAGTTTTTAGTGGTGGTAGTTCCGCTTTAAATATTTACATTTAGAATGTGAAACACAGATGAGACCATGGTAAGGTACTGTGTTCGGGCCTAGGAGAGACTATGATGATAAGGTGTATGTCGGATGCCTATTGCCCATTCCGACCTGTAAGGTAGGCCTTAGAGTGGGCCCACGTGTATAAGATGGGAAAAAAAAAAAAAAAATTAAATTGATGAAGCTGAGAAAAGGGGTATGGGTTGGGTGGGTAACACAGAGCTCAGTCGGAGCTCTGCGCAGTCCCGTGGAAAGGATTGAGGTTGGTATAAATGTCTCCAACCGGCCCTCCCACAACTCCAGGCTAACCAATAGCCTTACATCTGTGTGGGTGGTCATGTAGGGATAAGAGAGTAAGTCAGTGCTCGGGGAGGTGGGTAATGCATTTCTGAGCAGTGTCAGTGAGTGGGGAGGTGATGTAGGGATAAGACAAGAAGTCAGTGATTGGGGAGGTGGGCAATGCATTGCTGAGCAGTGTCAGTGAGTGGGGGAGGGTATTTAGGGATAAGACAAGAAGTCAGTGGTTGGGGAGGTGGGCAATGCATTGCTTAGCAATGTCAGCGAATGGGGAGGGTATTTAGGGATAAGACATGGCCTAAATGTTTTCCTATAAAGGGACCCCAACATTGCTTTGGTCGTGCCAGTCCAACAGGGAACGACTGCTCTGGTCCTCAAGAAGTAAATTACTGCATCCCTGTTGTGATCACAGCATACTATAGAGTGCACTGTGATCATTTAACCCATGATATACACTCTCCCTGGGGCAACTGATAAAATCCTTTGGCTTTAACTACCATATCTATGCAGACGATACACAAATATATCTCTCAGCACCCTCAATATCACCAGAAATACAGCGGGTGGTCTCAGATTGCCTTAACGCTGTCTCTTCCTGGATGGCTCATCATCGCTTAAAACTTAACTTATCCAAGACCGAGCTCCTTATATTCCCTCCTAAATCCTGCACAACACCTCCATTCTCTATAACTGTCGAAGGCTCCACAATTTACCCTGTAGACAAGGCCCTCTGCCTCGGGGTAACTTTGGACTCTTCTCTTTCCTTCTCCACCCACATTAACAACGTTACCAAAACCTGTCGCTTCTTTCTTCGGAATATAGCAAAAATCCGGCCATTCCTCTCTCACTCTACAACAGAAACCCTCATGCATGCTCTTATCCTTTCTCGCCTGGACTACTGCAACTCTTTACTTACTGGTCTTCCTACTAACCACATCACTCCTCTTCAATCAGTTCTTAATTCAGCCACCAGAATACTCTTCCTCTCCTCCAAAACAGTACTCACCCCACCACTCCTAAAATCACTGTCATGGCTTCCCATAAAGCAGCGTATCACATTCACAATCCTCATCACCTTCAAGGCTCTCCATCACTTGTCCCCGCCTTATATCTCATCTTTGATATCCTGCCATATTCCTGCACGTCCACTACGCAGCACACATGCTGGACGACTCACTGCCCCTTTAACCACTATCGCTGTTTCATGATTGAAAGCTTTCTCACTTGCTGCCCCCTACATCTGGAACTCCCTACCACCCAGTATTCGGCAAGCCTCAACCCTAAGCAATTTTAAATCCAAACTAAAAGATCACCTTTTATCTCTAGCAATAGCATAATATGGAAACATTATCATTATTATAATAAGCCAAACACTGCACTTCCTCCTCTACCAGCTTGTATCTGTATGTCACCCATCCTGTACTTAGATTGTAATCTCTACGGGGCAGGGACCTCTTATCCTAATGTATACTCACCTATCGTTCCCCTTATGCTGCCTATATAAGCACTTAATCACCGCACTTATTGTACCCCTGCTGTATTAAATGTAATCTGTAAAGTGCCAAGTACACCGGTTGGCGCTATATAAATAAAAATATACAATACAATGATATGTGAGGACCATCATCCATACTTAAAGGAAGGAATTGTGTGACGGTCGTGGGACTTTATTCTGTTTTAAGGGGTTAAATTGCTTTATTCAACTAAAAGGAAATCATTATGTATTCTGTATTTTATTCATCAACAACATTACTGAAGCAAATGTATTATTTTCAAAAAAATTTGGATAAAAAGTCTTTTTTAAATCTGATTTTTAATTATTTTTTATATTATTTAAATTAAATTCATTGATGTTTGTTTTTTTCCACCCTGCTGTGAAACTCTTTAATAAGCCACATTGGTTGTAATTTGTTCCTCTTGTAATTATTCCCCAGTGTTATATACTGATGAGTAAATTATCTAAGATCATTCCGGACCAACGCCATCTTTCTTGTTCGTCTCTATCTTTGAAGATTATATCAAAGAATGTTGTCTTAAATATCTTCTATCATTATAAAATTAGCCTTGAGTGCTTTGGTTGAACCCTTGCTAATGGATACCATTATATGATTACTGCTATGCTCCATTACATGTGTATTGCATACAGAAGTGGGTGTGAACGTCCATGGATAGCAGAGATTTAGTACCTACTAGGCAGGTTATACAGCTCATATCCCAGGGATGCGGTGCATCTGTCCTCTCTGTGTGACCCATACTTGTGCTTCTCTGCAGGTCTTCTCCCCGTGGAGTCCTCCGCAGGCTGTTCCTGGGCTCTGCTCTTGTCGCACCATCACTTGGGGCATTAATATATTTCTGGTCTGAACCACATGAGAGACGGAGAATTAGAATTGTTCTACAGGGAATTGGAAGGTTTTGGAGGTCAGTAAATGCACTTTTGGTAAAACTGAAACTGTATGATTTGTGTCACTTTACTGCTGTGTGTACCACTGTGCAGACCCTGCACCTTGATGCTACCCATTCACTGTGTCTATGTGTCTGAGTGAAGATAACTGCACCCTGTGGGGCAATTCAAAACTCCCATTTATTTAAAAGGGGCATTTTTTATATATATTTTCATTGAATCAAAAAACAAATAATATATTTTATACAACTCTCATTCACAGAAGGAAAGAAGGAAGCACCACAACAAGTCAACCTCCTACAAACCAAATGTTTGAGCTATGGGTCGTGCCCCCCCCCCCCATTCCATTGCTTATGTACATAAAGCATGTAATATGAGTTTTTGTTTTTTAATTGCGTAGAGAAGAGATCTTCATCCCCTTATGTTCCGCTTGATGGCAGCAGTCCCGTTGCTGTGGGACTAAGTGTCCTGCAGTGCTTGCTAGGTCCTCCCAGAAGGCAGTCAATCCTGCTGTGCATCTCTGACCTGTGAGGGAAAACAGTGTTAGGGACCAGAAACCAGACTGGACACAAAATGTAAAAATGCAAAACACCTTTATTGAAATAACAAAAGCAAACAAAGCAAAAATTGATCCAGAAGCATAAACCAAAACACAAGCCGGGGTCAGGAGCCAGGACAGGTACTCAGCCGAGCCGGGGTCAGGAATATGGAGATCAGTGAAGTCAGGAACAAAGCCAGCAGTCGGGAACCAGAAGGGACGTTAGAGGAAGCCAGGTCATACACAGGTAATCAGCAACTTAGGATAACACACTTGCTCCAGAATCAGATACAATGGCAATCAGGTAGTGAGCCAAGCTGCTTTAACCCCTTAAGGACCCGTGACGTACCAGGACCGTCACGGTCCTTGGTATACTCAAGGACCGATGACGGTCATAGTACGTCACGTACTTTTTACTTACAGCGCTCTACCGGGAGCGCTGTAAGTAAAAATAGGGCCTGAAATTGACCGCTCCAAGATCGGAGCAATCTCTATCAGGCCTCATAATGACTCGCCGATACACGTGACAGGTCACGTGTACCGGCGCGTCCAAGTGCTCCTATGCGGTCATTATGGGACGGAAATGTCCCATGACCACCGGTCCTTAAGGGGTTAAATACCCTGGGAAGGTTGGCTGTTGGCTGACAACAGTCAGGTGAGCAAACACAGAGAGGTCAGCTGATTGAGCCAGCTCAGCAAAGGAAAAGGCAGCAGTAATGGATAGCAGAGGACTCAGACAACAGAATCAAGCAGCAGAGCTCAGCCACACATTGATAAACAGGTGACATACTTTCAAAGCCCACTGAACTGTACGTAAAGGGAGGGAAATGCCAATCACTGTATTCGTCGTAGACATGGCTCCGCTCTCCCTCTCAGTTACGAACAAATTCAAAGGTAGTTTTATGGGTGTCTGCTAGCTTTTGAAACTTTACAGTTACAGAAAACTAACTTTAGTTTTCAGACTAAACTGGGTAGTAATAAACAGATATAGGAAAACGTTCCACTTTAAAGTAGAGCTAATCCTCAACACCAGGGGATATCGCTCTCACCATGCTGTGTATTGGGAGGAACTATAATATTACTAATGAACTTCGTTAGGGAGAGTTTTTATGAAAGGATCCCAGTCTAGTATAACTTTTTCCCCTTCCACCTCCTTATTTTGTGTAGGTAAGAACAAAAAGACCTTCCTAAAATGGATCACTCAATCCCTGAATGGAAATCTCACCCCACAGTGGAGGTGGGGAATGCAAGCAGTTTCTGGAGCACATTAGAGAAAAAGGGAATAGTTGGGTCATTGGGAACATACATACCTTATTACAAAGGGTGTACCTATGTCCATTAAAGGGATACTAATACTTGCAAATTACTAATCCCCATATTGTAGCTTTGTTAAAAAGATACTTATTGCCAGTGTCATCTCTCAAACTCTTATGGTTTGACAGATGATAGCGCTCAAACTTCCCCCTTCCCTGACTGAACGCTGACTGCAGGGGAAGCTGTCGTACGACAGTCTTATGTGCATCAGGCGGCTCTGCAGCTGAGCCGAGATCAAGTTTATAAAAAATAATTCTTTCACTGAAATGGTCTTCTACGTGTGCTTGGTTTGTGTTTTGTTTGTGATTGGTTTGCAAGCACATGTAGAAGACCGTTTTAGTGAAAGATTTCTTTTTTATAAACATGATCTCAGCAATGCTGCAGAGCCACCTGATGCAAGTAATACCAGATATCCCTGCAGTCAGCGTTCAGTCAGGGAAGGTGGAGGGAGGGGGGAACTTTGAGCGCTATCATCTCTCAGACCATAAGGGTTTGAGAGATGACACTGGGGGCAATAAGTTTCTTTTTACCAAAGCTACAATATGGGGATTAGTAATTTGCAAGTATTACTATCCCATTAAGCACACCGTATGAAATTACAACCGTCCATGTTCTTTAGTTGATCGGTAGTAGTGCAGTTGACCTGCTTTCCAATAGAGATCTCCACCCCTTTTGTTTTGATGAATAGGGCGCAGCCACACATTCTCCCACCCATTGTTGCTTTAACTTATACAGATTCCTTAAAGTACTGTTTAATTAAAGTAGTGCAGAACTTATATACTGCAAATTTAAAGGGATAGTAATGTTTAAAAATAAAAGTAGCTCCAATTAATCTTCATAGTATTTGGGCCATAGACAGTGTTATTTCAATACTGTCAGAGTTGTAATACAAGAGTAAATGAATAATAAAATATCTCCCTCCCACCCCTTTTACTGATGTAACACTGCTCACCTCAGATGAGGAATCTAGTCTATTGACCGGACAGATCACAGCAGGGGACAATCTTCTTACTGTGATCATAAGGAAAACCCTGCCTCCCTTGATAGGTTTTTCAGGTTTTTCCTTATGATCACTGAAGATTGTCCCTCTCTGCGATCCATCTGGACAGTCTTGCTGCTCTGAGGTGAACAGTGTTACATCAGAAAAAGGGGCGGGAGGGGGATACTTTATCATTCAATTACTCTTGTACTACAACTCTGACAGTATTGATATAACACTCTCCAAGGCCCAAACACTATGAAGATTAATTGGAGCTTCTTTTATTTTGAATCATTACTATCCCTTTAAAGCTGATCATTGACACTATGATTACAGATGTCACCTGTCACGGGAACCACCGGGCCCTTGGCTACTGGAGGGGCCTGTGGGCCAGCCCCTTTCCTACACACTATGGACTCTATGCATGGGGAAGCAGCTTTCCCAATGTCACCCCGTGTTGCTTGATGGGCACAGGGTGTTACAGAAAAGGACTGCCCTTGGACTGATTGGGGAATCGTCACAGGGACATGTGGTGACGTTCACCTACAGGACTATAACATTTGATATATTGCTCATTGTATTATATATTGTGTGGTATAATGTAATAGTGTGTGTGGAGGGATTTGGTATTGGGGAGCTAGAGTGCAGAGATAGTGGAGGCTGGGCGTTGCTTCCAATATAATCCAGGTCTGTGCTAAGGAATGTTAATTGATTCCTGCTGTGCTTCCTTGACCAATCAGGGGAGGTTATTTATGAGCCAGTTAAGAATGTCTATTTTTGAAGCCCTAATTTGCCTGCTTATCTTGATAAGGGTGTTGGTGGCTGATTGGTCAAGCGTAGAAACACTGTTACAAGTCCTAATTTACATGCTAATTTTGATAAGAGTCTATGTAAATGTATATAAGCTGTGTGTTCCATTCAATAAAGAGAGCTGATTTTAAAACGGTACATTAGTCTTACCTGATGACTGTGGGGAAAACTGTGATGTTCCAGCAGAGCAACCTTGCTCAGGATTAAAGGAAGCAGCGACTGACAGGGACACCCAAACGGGGGGGTCCACTGGTACTGTCAGATTGGTGGCAAGTGGTGAAATGCTTCCTAGCCTTATGGAACATCCAAACCACCACCGGGATTGTTTAGCCTGAAACGGATGGAACGTTGGTTCGCCTGAACCAGAGGAAGCATTATTGCGGCAGGAT
Source organism: Rhinophrynus dorsalis (assembly GCA_037306005.1). NCBI lineage: Eukaryota > Metazoa > Chordata > Amphibia > Anura > Rhinophrynidae > Rhinophrynus > Rhinophrynus dorsalis. Next base: position 3,523,596 of record CM074723.1, on the reverse strand, counting down.
TGGTGAAGCCCGTGGAGGATCTGCTGGAGTCCAAAGTGCAGGGGGGGCCCCAACCTGCGGATGCCTAAAGCAACTCTGATTTCGTAACTGGAGGGCACCCAAGTTATCAACTCCTCTGTGGCTACAGAAATTTCAGAATTACAGCGAGAGGTCCAGTGGCGTCTGGCTCTCTACGGATCTACTCCCCCCCAAGAGCTGATCACTCGACTCATCAGTGAGGCCACCAACCTGTGGATGGCCGAACTCCAGGTGGCAGAATTCCAGGCACGCTATGGAGGCTCTACCTGTCCAAAGGTACAGCAGAATGAGCTGGTTCAGAGGGATAATGCCCGCCGGCAGCTCTGGAGGGATGTTATCAAAGTGCAGCAGAAATACCTGGGAAAGGTCCTCCCAACCTCTGAGGAAAGGTACTGGCTCCTGCTGGACTTGCGGATGCCATTCCTGAGGGAGCAGCCCCGGGAGGAATGGGTGTTGGAGTTGGAGGGTCTGGTCCAGACCGAGATGGTGTTAGATGATGGATACAAGGCTCTACGCTGGTATGTTGCACAGTTGTGTTCAGGGCTGGAGGAGGACGAGCCAACAGAGGGCCATGACTTCGGTGGCCCGGGATTAGTACTGGAAAAGTTCCAGGAAGATCCAGACTTTGGTAATGCAGCAGAGTGGCGGAGGTGGGACCTCCAGGATTTAAGGGAGCTGGATGCACTCTGGCTGAGAGCGGATCTGGACTTTACAATTCTTCAAGAATGGAGCTGGAAAAGTCATACAAAAAGTTGATTGACCTCGTTCAACAGCATTCCCCAGAGATTGTGGATTGTCCAGATTTCACATCTGAGTATGTTGACCCAGGAGGGGTGGATTGGACTGTGGTCTCCACACCTGGGTCACAAGGATGCCTGGCAGTTGGCCAAGATCCCCAACACTCTGACAGGGGGATCCCAGCAGCCTTGCTGTCTCCTAAGCCTGACTGCAACCCTCCTGCTGTGTCCAGTCCGGCAGCACCAGCAGAAGCACTGGCCTCAGGGCAGAGCACCGCTGGTCTCTGCCTACCCCTGTCTGTTGCCCCTGCCCTGGTGAGTGGGACCTGTCCTCTCCAGCAGCTCTGTCACCCCTGTCCTAGTGAGTGGGACATCTGTCCTCTCCAGCGGCTCTGTTGCCCCTGCCCTGGGGAGTGGGACCAACGTCCTCTCCAGTGGCACTTTTGTCCCTGCCCTGGGAAGTGGGACCAACGTCCTCTCCAGTGGCTCTGTTACCCCTGCCCTCAGGAGTGGGACCAGCGTCCTCTCCAGCGGCTCTGTTGCCCCAGCCACCCTGCCTACTGTCCAGCGGCTGAGAGGACTCCAGGTAGAAGGCTCAGTTGGCCTTTCTCTCCAGCAGCGGTTACGTTCTTTGGGAGAGGCAGAGGCCGGCTGGGTGAGTGCTGCTTTTGCATGGGCAAGTTATTTGGGTTACCAATGTGGGGCTGTCATTGGGAGACTGGATGTACTGACAAACTTTGGAGTACACCCATCTGGGGTCGCCTCCAGTGTTAGTATCCTTCCGAAGGGGGAGAAATGTCACGGGAACCACCGGGCCCTTGACTCCTGGAGGGGCCTGAGGGCCAGCCCCTTTCCTGCAGACTATGGACTCTATGCATGGGGAAGCGGCTTTCCCAGCGTCCCAGTCCCCTTGTGGGTCTGAGTCACCCTGTGCTGCTTGATGGGCATTGGGTGTCACAGAAAAGGACTGCCCTTGGACTGATTGGGTGAATCAGCACAAGGACATGTGGTAACGTTCACTTCCAGGACTATAACATTTGAAATGTTGATCACTGTGTTGTATATTGTGTGACATGGTAATAGTGTGTGTGTGGTGTAGTGCTGTGGGTCCTGTGGAGGGATTTGGTATTGGGGAGCTAGAGTGCAGAGATAGTGGGATTTGGGCGTTGCTTCCAATATACTCCAGGTCTGTGCTAAGGAATGTTAATTGACTCCGGCTGTTCTTCCTTGACCAATCAGGGGAGGTTATTTATGAGCCAGTTAAGAATGTCTATTTTTCAAGACCTAATTTGCATACTTATCTTGATAAAGATGTTGGTGGCTGATTGGTCAAGCGTAGAAACACTGTCCCAAGTCCTAGTTTGCCTGCTCATCTTGATAAGGGTCTCTGTAAGTGTATATAAGCTGTGTGTTCCATTCAATAAAGTGAGATGATTCTAAAACAGTATACTAGTCTTACCTGATGACTGTGGGGAAAACTGATATTCCAGCAGAGCAGCCTTGCTCAGGATTGAAGGAAGCAGCGACTGACAGGGACACCCAAACGGAGAGTCCACTGGTACCGTCACATCACCCACTAGAGGAATCTCCTCATTTCTTTTGTGTGCCGGATAAGTCTAATTAAAATGGTCCCATTTCCCCGGGTGCTGTATCTATTGCAAACGATCCCCATACTCCTTACTAAAAGAGATATAGAGTTAAATTCATAAATAAAATATTCAAAATCTAAAAATCTGGTGCAGCAAAAATACGAATACTAAAATATAATGTTGAAGTGATATTAGGCAGCTATAAGCTAAGTATACACATCCACCCAAGTCTAAATATAGAATAATATAAAATTACCCTTGCACAACTAATTGTCACGGAGTGACTAGGAAATTAACACACTGACAAGTACAGTTGAACTTAATATAAAACTTTATTAAATACAATACAGACAGGTTATAAGGAAACAGGCTGGTGGCAGTAATGACAAGAAGTGGCAGTAGATAGTGACACACCTTCACGAGACCAGGAAGGAACAGTGGACTCCCTTTCCTCACCCTTCACCAGGCAGGTAAACCGTAACGGAATGGCCCTTGGACTTACATGGTAGATGTGAGGGCAGTGCAGAGCACTCCCACACATAAACAGTCAGCAGGAAATGAAAGAGCGCACCAATAACCGGACAGGGTATACAATACGCTGATAGCCAGTACTGAGGCTCAGTAAGGCAGCACGCAAACCGGGACGGCCACTGGAGCTCAAACACACGGTATGACCGACAAGCGCCGCTAACGGAAGCGAGCGCAGAGTGGAAGGCACAGGCAACACGGACACCAAACCGAGGCACGGAATGGTAAAGGAGCGCAACAACGGAGAGTAAACCAAGAGGCAGCCAATTGTCAGAATCGGATTGGGTAGTCAGACGTCGCCAGTGGTTGTAGCCGGAACGGGTAGTCGGACGTAGCCAGGAGTCAGAACCGGAACGGGTAGTCAAATGTAGCCAGGTAATACACAGGAACAGTAATGGACCAACACAGCAATAATCTCGGGTACACCATGAAAGGGCAAAGGTAATGACACAGGCTGAGGTTTAAAAACCCTGACAGGTGGGTGGAGCGATGACCTCCCTAAAATGTTGACCTATAAGAATAGCGACTCAGCGAGAGCAACAGTCAGGAAGTCAATAATGTCGCACCTATGGCAATACTGCAAGAGGCAATCACGGGGCACCATGATACTAATAAAGGAAGGAAACGGTACTGAATAATCCCTTAAAATAAAAAACTCGTACATAAACTAACCATGACAGAATCATCCATTTGTGTAATATGGTGACAGTAAACAAATCTTGGCCACCCCGAGAAAACAGCACACAGATGCATAGGGAGACACAACCTACAATATAAAAACAATCACAAATATACAGTCTATAGAAATCTATATCTGTATGCTATCTATGCATAAACATTGAGGTCAGAGTCTCCGCACACGTCCATTGGACAAGATTCCCTCCCAGTCACAGTCACCAAAGGGATCAGACTGAGTCTCTGTTGGGAACACCACACTGGGATATGTAGGGAGACACAGACAGAACCTTCCTCCATAGACTCAGATGTCTAAAGTATTAAATATCATATACTAGTGTAAAAGCCTGTGTTCACGGTCCAAGTAAATGAGCTACACTTGCAGACACTGGATCAAGCCGTCCCACTTAGTACAGGATAAAATTGCCAAGAATAAGCAGTATACAAAATCCTTTTACAAATCACGTTTGCTTTTTATGTATTGTGCGCTATGCAGAGAATGTGAATAGCCTTCTACATTCTCGGTGAGAAGATTAAATGTTATTCCCGCATGCACACATGTCTAAGACAGGCTGACCCTGCCCATGGGGTATCCTTTTGAAAGGTCGCATGCAAAAGAGCATTCAACCTTTTAAGTCATTCACCATGTTGCCATGCTCAAAATGGTGACATGACAATCTCACACTGCATGACAGAGCAAGATTGTCATGTCGCCTACTTAATGGTCACATACACGGCCTCCGTGAAGAGGTAAGGCCATGATAACTTGGAGTAGAAGACAATAATATTTGTTTTGCCCAGACTCCAAATTAAGCGTATACATATAACTTAAATATCATAAGTTATGAAACAACAGATGGCAAAAATGCTCTGGGGATGCTGAAGAGAGGCAGCTGGAGCGCCTCCGTGTGCTGTTAACAAAAGGAAAAGTATTATGTATTCAGCACACGGAGGCGCTCCAGCTGCCTCTCTTCAGCATCCCCAGAGCATTTTTGCCATCTGTTGTTTCATAACTTATGATATTTAAGTTATATGTATATGCTTAATTTCGAATCTGGGCAAATATTATTGTCCTTGCCTCCAAGTTATCCTGGCCTTACCTCTTCACGGAGGCCGTATATATGACCATTAAGTAGGTGACATGACAATCTCGCACTGCCATGCAGTTTGGTTTAGGAATGTCTGTTTTTACTTGGATTTTTCTTTGTTTTTACTTGGATTTTTGTCTTGTTTTACTTGGTTTTCACTTGTTTTTTTTCTTGGTTTTCCTTCTGTTTTTCCTCTGTTTTCACTTGTTTTTTTTCTTTCTGTTTTTCTTTTGTTTTCCCTTGATTTTTCTTCTGTTTTCACTTGGTTTTTCTTCTGTTTTTACTGTGTTTATGTGAGAAGGAGTGCTAGGGTTTGGGGGTTTGGTTGGTTGGTTGTAGTTGGACTTAGGCTAGGGTAAGGATGAATGGGGTTGGAGTAGGTAGGGTTGGAGTGTGTGGGGTTGGGGAACTAGGGTATGGGGTGGTTATTTGGATTAGAAGTAGCTGGAATTGGCTTGAACTACGGTTGGGATGGATAGGGTTGGAGTGAGAAGGTTTGGAGTGCTAGGGTTTGGGCTGCTAGTTTGGGTTAGGGATGTCTGTTTTTCATCTGGTTTTTTTCTGTTTTTCTTGTGTTTTTCTTCTGTTTTTGGGGTGGTTGGAAATAGGTATAGATAGGGTAAGGCTAGATAGGGTTGGAGTCATGTCATTTTGAGCATGGCAACATGGTGAATGACTTAAAAGGTTGCACGCTCTTTCGCATGCAACCTTTCAAACGTGAACAGCCCATGGAGCTTGCCCCACTGACTGCAGTACATCAGAACAGCGTGTTACAGCTGGACCCCGGTCTCTTCATGCCACTATCAGTAGTATACATGCCCTGTTCCTTACCCTGCAGAGCCCTTCTCTCCAACCGGGCAACTCGCTCTGAGCTTCAGCATCAGCAGCTTTTTAGAATGCAGCCACATTTCCCACCCCCTGCAATTTTTACCCTCTTGCCATTGGAAGATACTGTAGCCAATCAAGTGGCCAGACCTCGCAGTCACTTCCTTTCCACTATGATTGGCTGTTATGTTTACACGTTCGGGCAGTCTCTACTGCACATACCGCTTCGGACAAACATACATCTAGCCTTTTATATTATAGGATGTAGAAAGTGTCTAAAATCTATAAAATAAAATGAATGGAACATATTTTTTTTATCATTATTTCCATTTTGTTCCATTCATTTTACTTTATAGATTTTAGGCCCTCTTTTACATATATGATATTCGCCAAGTATTTTGGACATTTGGTTTTGATTCTAAGGTGGACAGTTCAGTCTTTTTCTCCCTACGTATCCCAGTGTGGTGTTCCTGACGGGGCCTCAGTTTGATCTGTTTTGTGACTGTGGCTGGGCTGGTGGCTTGGAGGTGTGGGGAGGCGCTGCCTTCACTCTCCTTGCATAGATAGGATACAGATATATATATTTCTATAGTCTGTATATTTGTAATCAGTGTTTTTATATTGTAGATTGTGTCGCCCTGGCTGGCAGTGATTTGTTTACGGTCTGGGTGGGGACACATCTGGGGGGCGTGAGGTGACACTCATATTCCACATTTGGATGATTCTGTTTTGGTTAGTTTATGTATATGTTTTTATGTTTTAATAAATTATTATAAGGGATTCTTCAGAGCTGTTGCCTTCCTTTATTAGTGGCGCTGGGCTAATTTTCTTGGTTATATTAATTCATAAACACTTTTAAGGCTTTTTTATATACACAACAAAACAATATGAGAGCTCTAAAATAAATAAAATAATTTAAAATATGTATAAAGCATTGAATTAACAAAATAAGAGTTAATGAACTGGGTGATAAGATATACATTTATTAGGAAATATACATAAAAATTAAACAAAAATATATACCAACAAATATAAATGTAGTCCATAGAATACATTGCTAGTGTGGTGCGTGACTGTAAATAAAGTGTACGGTGGCTATTGGTAAATAATGGTCAGTATGTAGTAATAGTGCGGGTTACCCACTTGTCTATAGATAAAATCTTAGGTGAATTAGTTGCATGGACTCCGCTGGTCTGTCACTCTTATTAATGGAGACTTTCTCCCATTAATGTGAAGTATTTCATCATGTAACCTGTGTTATGTTGAGGCCAGAGGCCCCTATGATGAAATGCACAATGGTCTTTATAGTAGGTTTGGACACCGCTCTGAAACGTAAGTGATGTTGGTGATATCTGATTTCTTCCAATGATCACCAGTAAAGTACAGTATTCACTGTTAATACACCTCCGATGATGCAATGTCTCTTAAGCAGCAATATTAAGGGACCAAAGCACCTACATAACTTTAGGTTAGGATAGTAATACTTCGTTTTATCTTTATTTTATTTTGTAGGCATTAAAAAACATGAAGAACGATAGAAGTCTTATCTCTCAAACCTTTATGGTTTGAGAGATATTCACAAGCAAAGTTTCCCCTCCCGCCCCTTTTACCTAGTGTAAGTCATCTTTTCTCAGATGTGGAATCCAGTCCATAGACCAGACAGATAACAGAAGGGGACAATCTTCTTCCTATGAGAACAATGAAAGCCCTGCCCCTTTTACCTAGTGTAAGCCATCTCTTCTCAGATGTGGAATCCAGTCCATAGACCAGACAGATAACAGCAGGGGACAATCTTCTTCCTATGAGAACAATGAAAGCCCTGCCCCCCTTGACAAGTTTTTCAGGTTTTTCCCTTATCTTAATTGAAGATTGTCCCTCTGTGTAGTCTACCTGGGCACCTTCCTTCTGATCTGGCTGAGCAGTGTTACATCAGTAAAAGGGGGCGGGAGGGGGATACTTTGTCATTGAATTACTCTTGTACTACAACTCTCCAATGTCTAAACACTATGATGATTAATTAGAGCTGCTTTTATTATGAAACATTACTATCCCTTTAAAGCTTCCGATGAGTTTCTTTTTTAAAAATACTTGTTCCGGGAACGCTGTCTGTTTCTTGGTGAAGTCTGAATTCACTTAAATCTTCTGCCTTGACTCAAATGAACCAATGAATAATTGAAGAAGCGGATACAGCTGGTAAACTAGTTCAGAATATTACCTCTTATAAATTATCAAGCTGAATCCCTTAATAACAATTATTATTATTATTATCTATATATATAAAAGAAGACTTTGTGCCTGCCAAAACACACCCAAGGGAGGCATAAAGCAGGAGTTACTACTCCTATTGGGTGATTCAATCATGCAGGGAGTTGGCCCGTCCCTACTATGCAGCCCGCCCACCACTATCAAAGTCAGAAAAAAACAATATGGCCGCCACTTGCTCCTACACCACAGACAAACACACATGCCCCACTCACACAGCACCAAACTCACACACATGCCCCACTCACACAGCACCAAACAAACACACACACATGCCCCACTCACACACATTTGCCCCACTCACACAGCACCAAACACACATGCCCCCACTCACACACACACAAAGCCAGAAATAAATATGGCTGATACACACACACACACACACACACACACAGTCACTCACCCTGACTCCCAGTGGCCTCAGCAGGACCTGTAGTGCAGCACCAGGGGAACAAAATGGCACTCAAAGGGTTAAGGTAGGCCCTCATTGTTCAATTATTTCTTCGCTGTCATCATTTGCCATGCAAGACACAGGACAGACAGCCATCAGGTACACACTTAACCCACTGACTGCTACAGGGTTGTGTATCAAGTTTTACCCCTCAGGGAGTGTGTTCAAACCCCTCACACTGTAAACTTGCATTTCCCTCCCACTTCTCCTCCTTCCCCAGCCTATTATTAACACTTTTCCACATTTATGTTAAGCCCTGCCCCCTACTCGTGATTAAGCCCCGCCCACTGTTAACCCAAATTGCCCCATTGCTCTCTCCACATCAGCACCACATGAGGGACTCCACAAGTAAAAGTTCCCAGGTATTACACACACACACATGCCCCACTCACACAGCACCAAACACACACAAAGCCAGAAAGAAATATGGCTGACACACAGTCACTCACCCTGACTCCCAGTGGCCTCAGCAGGACCTGTACTACAGCCACTGAGGAACAAAATGGCACTCAAAGGGTTAAGGTAGGCCCTCATTGCTCAATTATTTCTTCACTGTCATCATTTGCCATGCAAGACACAGGACAGACCGCCATCAGGTACACACTTAACCCACTGACTGCCACAGGGTTGTGTGTCAAGTTTTACCCCTCAGGGAGTGTGTTCAAACCCCTCACACTGTAAACTTGCATTTCTCTCCCACTTCTCCTCCTTCCCCAGCCTATTACTAACACTTTTCCACATTTATGTTAAGCCCCGCCCTCTACTCGCGATTAAGCCCCACCCACTTTTAACCCAGATTGCCCCATTTGTCTCTCCACATCAGCACCACATGACTCACCTCTAGGGACTCCACAAGTCAGTGTTCCCAGGTATGAACACACTTCCCACTGCTATTTAACTCTCACATGCCTCTCTATACATTAACCCTTTGAGTGCCAGAGGGGTGCACAACTCATGAGCACATGTGTTTCTGCTCATATATGTTGCGTGTGTGTGTGTACATCTCTGTTACATACGTGTGTCCATGTGTGCATCTCCAGTGTGTCTGTGTGTGTGCGTGTCTTTTGCATGTTTCTGCCGCTCACTGTGTGTATGTGCATACCTCCCAACATTTCACATGGCCAAAGAGGGACACTGTAGTTTTAGGTGATATTGCTGGGGGCGTGGCTGGTGGGCGGGGCATTAGTAAGAATTTTTCGGTTATTTCATGATCTATTACTGGCTATTTATGTAACTGAATAAATGATTTAGTGCAAGACCAAAGTATTTTATTTGCACAGACTAATGTATAAACACATATACTGAAGTTTACTGCTTTATTGCTGTAGAGCAAAGTAATACACACCACACAGTCAGGGCTGGTGCAAGGATTTTTGCCACCCTAGGCAAAACCTAATTTTGCCGCCCATTTCGCTCCGCCCCTTCTGTCCCACTACTTTATACCCCGCCTACTTATACCCAACCTCTTTTCATGATTATCCTCTCTCTGCCCCCTGGCCCAGTCTGCCCCTGGTCTGGAGATGCCTGTAAGAGATGCCCCCACCAGCTCCAACTTGCCCCTTATCAGCTTCACTTTCGCCCACCAGCTCCACTTTGCCCCTATCAGCTCCACTTTGTCCCCCATCAACTCCAACTTGCCGCCTCAGTTCCAACTTGCCCCCATCAGCTCCACTTTGCCCCCCACCAGCTCCAACTGGCCCCCACCAGCTCCACTTTGCCCCCCATCCGCTTCAACTTTCCCCCATCGACTCCACTATGCCCCCCATCAGCTCCACTATGCCCCCAGCAGGTCTAACTTGCCACCATCAGCTCCAACTTGCCACCATCAGCTCCACTTTGCCCCCATCTGCTCTAACGTGCCCCCACCAGCTCCACTTTGCCCCCTCTTCAGCTCCACTTTGCCCCCATCAGCTCCACTTTGCCCCCCACCAGCTCCAACTTGCCCCCACCAGCTCCACTATGAACCCTCAGCTCCAACTTTCCCCTATCAACTCCAACTTACCCCCATCGGCTTCACTTTGCCCCCTAGCAGCTCAACTATGCCCCCAGCAGCTCCAACTTGCCCCTATCAGCTCAACTTTGCCCCCCATCTGCTCCAACTTGCCCTCCATCCACTCTAACTTGCCCCCACCAGCTCCACTTTGCCCCCTTCAGCTCCACTTTGCCCCCTCAGCTCCAACTTGCCCCCATCAGCTCCACTTTGACCCTCATTCGCTTCAACTTACCCCCATCAGCTCCACTTTGCCCCCACCAGCTCCACTATGCCTCCTCAGGTCCAGCTTTCCCCTATCAGCTCCAACTTGCCCCCATCAGCTCCACTTTGCCCCCCATCCGCTCCCACTTGCCCCCAGCAGATCCACTATGCCCTCTCAGCTCCAACTTGCCCCCCATCACATACCTGTAGCTCCCGCGCAGTCTTCTCTTCAGTAATGCAGAGCGCGGCGGGAGATCATGACTCCCAACGCGCTCTGCATTACTACATTACTCCCCAATGAGGGAGCGCTGTAACAACACAGACCTGACTGTGTTGTGGTTCCCGGTGTGGTGTGTGCAGGCGCAGCTCTTCTCCGCTGCATGCCCGCGCCCCCAGTACGTGTGCGCCCTAGGCCGGCGCCTACCTCGCCTATAGGTGGAGCCGGCCCTGCACACAGTCTGACCTCCTAAAAAGAGGGACAACAGGGTGGGTAAGAGGGACAGAGGGATTTAGCCCTCAAAGAGGGACTGTCCCATTTAGCCCTCAAAGAGGGACTGTCCCTCCTAAAGAGGGACACTTGGGATGTATGGTATGTGTCTGCCTGTGTGTTGCATATGTCTGTGTTTATCAGTGTGTCTGCATTTCACACACATGCGCCCAACGGTCATGACATGACGGGCAACGCCGTCCCACGTTGCTAGTTAATATATAAATTAACATTATTTACTTTAAAACTATTAATTTAAACGGTCAGAAATCCTTAACCACGTAGCATTGTGTCCTTTATATATAATGATCATTTCACCACAATTCCAGTAAACTAGTGGAGAACATCTAAACAAAAGATAAATACATATAAAATGAATACAGAATAGTGAATATACACAGAGTTAGCCTGTATTAGAGCTTAATAGTCCCACGTGAACAGCAATATAATATTACATACGCATCTTTTTTAATCTAAGAGTATTTTTAATGTATGTATTAAAAACAATAGAGATAGACAATGGCTTTATATGGAGGCAAAATGGACCTAAAATTAGCCTCAAGAAATCGCAACAACCCAAAACTAACGGGGCTTTTTCCTTCCTGATACGAGACTCTCTACAACATAGTGCACTTACTGCCCATAGCCAAAGACTGGATATTAAAATACCAACGTTTACACGGACTGGAGAAGAGACCAGCAATTCATACTTCATACTGATTTACGTTACCTGCTGCATACTCCATTACATAAGTTGCTCACCTCCTGTGTAGACAACCCGCTCCTATTGAATACAGTTAGGGTATGACCACAAACAAGACATGTTCCGTATCAGACCAAATACATGTGTTTGTGTATTCCCTATATGTATATATGTATGTGTGTTCCCTATATGTGTGTGTCATTGTGTGTATTCCCAGTATGTGTATAAGTGTCAATGTGTGTGTTCCTTATATGAGTATAAGTGTGTGTTACTATATGTGTATAAGTGTGTTAATATCTGTGAGTCTCTGTAGGGGTACCAGTGTTTAAGTGTGTGTGCTTCTCTATATGTGTATCAGTTTTTCAATTTGTATGCTTGTGGGTGTGTGCACTTACCTCTGTGTGTCAGTGTGTATGTGTGTACTTATCTCTGTGTATCATTGTGTGTGTGTGTGTGTGCACTTATCTCTGTGTATCAGTGTGTGTGTACTTATCTCTGTGTATCAGTGTGTGTGTGTGTGTGTGTGTGTGCGCACTTATCTCTGTGTCTCAGTGTGTGTGTGCACACTTATCTCTGTGTATCAGTGTGTGTCTGCACTTATCTGTATGTATCAGTGTGTGTGTGCACGTATCTCTGTGTATCAGTGTGTGTGTACTTATCTCTGTGTATCAATGTGTGTGTGTGTGTGTGCACTTATCTCTGTGTATCAGTGTGTGTGTGTGCGTGTGTGTGTGTACTTATCTCTGTGTATCATTGTGTGTGTGCACTTATCTCTGTGTATCAGTGTGTGTGTGTGTACTTATCTCTGTGTATCAGTGTGTGTGTTTGCACTTATCTCTGTGTATCAGTGTGTGTGTACTTATCACTGTGTATCAGTGTGTGTGTGTGTGTGTGTGTGTGTGTGTGTACTTATCACTGTGTATCAGTGTGTGTGTGTGTGTACATATCTCTGTGTTTCAGTGTGTGTGTGTGTGTGTGTGTGTGTGTGTGTGTGTGTGTGTACATATCTCTGTGTGTGTGTGTGTGTGTGTGTGTACTTATCTCTGTGTATCAGTGTTGGCAGAACATCCTATTTTTGTCCCGATATGCTGAGTGATACACCTGCTCTGTAGCCCATTTACCTGGTGCTGGAGAGACTGAATTTCCTCTTCCTGTGTTATTACCAGTTTATGGTAGCCACACATATCTTTCACTAACTCAGAGATTATTTCAATCTTAGCCTTCAGTGTTTGTATTATTGGCTCCATACCTTCTTGTGTATCCTCTAATTTGTTTCTCTGGTAAGCTATAATTTGTAACAATTCCGGGACGACAAGTAAGATCTGAATATCCAACTCCTTTGGCTTGGTTTGTTCTATACATTTATTTAAAGCTCTATAATAGAAGCTATCGGATTGCCAAATTTGATCAAATTGGGATACTATCCTTAACTCTAGATCAGTGTTTCTCAACTCCAGTCCTCGGGACCCACTAACAGGCCAGGATTTGATGATTTCCATGTTAGAGCACAGGTGAGTTAATCAATGTGAATGAGCCTCTGATCACATGATTTCCTTGTTAGAACACAGGTGAGTTAATCAGTGTGAATGAGCCTCTGATCACCACACCTGTGCTCTAGCAGAGAAATCCCTAAGTCCTGGCCTGTTAGTGGGTCCTGAGGGCAGGAGTTGAGAACCACTGGTCTATATCATCACTTCATTGCTGTGCATCTCTTTAAATTTTTAGGCGAGAGTGGATTGCATACATTTCCCTGCCTTCTACAGCCCATTTCATGTCTTCTTCTGGTCTCTGTTCCACTGGATCAGACACAGAAGAACCTGACTGAGACGTTTATGCACAAATATGTTACTGTATAATATACCTGTCAATAAAAATACTTAACAAATGTGTCAACCCTGTGTATAGATCTCAGCAGTTCCTCCAAAATATATGTCAAAGTTATTCAGATATAATCGGGTTAACAGGAGAACCAATTAGATTGGATATCGTCACATAAATAGATAAATAATAGTATTAAATACATTTGAGAACTTTACACAATACTAGGTATTGGCACACTACTTCACAGTAAAGAAATGATAAAATAATCAGTTACGCATATTTTTGCAAAAATATATATAATTTATTTAAGTAAAATATACTCTATATAGAAAAAGTGTAAGCAACAATGATATAAATGAGTGAATACCAATTTCAATAGAGATACAATAACTCAAACCACAATTATCACAAATAATATTAACAGCAATTAAAGGGTTAACCACACATAGGTATGTTCAGAGGTATTGAATAACAATAATTGAACCCAGCAGCATAGAAAAGGATAATTGAGCCTATGATTAATTAAAATACAGTTGGCAGCAGCATATATGAATACCTCTGCCCCAGAAACTGTGTAAACTATGCTAGTTTTGCAATATCAAAATTTAGAGAAACTAACTGGAACAAAATCCCAGATTTAGATCACTATAATTTAATTATCTACCGATTTCAAATATTGCATACCTTCTGAATAAAACATATAAATTGCAATTAATATAGACAGTAATAGATTATACCAAGAATATACTTAGAATCACATCCAATAATATATGTCTAGACAGCATACCAAACTTCATGCAACATACATCATAAACATGACAATAGCAATCATATGTTAGACCTATAGGGTACTCCAAGTGTTAATCACTTATTACTATAGTATGCCACACCCAAGATGGTGGCTTCTTTTGTCTAGTGAGAGGTTTAAATAAACTTCCCACTGTACAAAAGTTTAGACCCAAAAACATACACAAAGAAATCCAAAGAAACACCACAAAGTAAATAGACAAATAGCAGTTGAAGGGTTAATAAATTTATTAAGAGAATTCCCCAGATGAAATATTAGCTATAATAACCTTTCTAGAAACACAATATATTCTAGAAATATCAACGATTATATTAACTAACATATAAACAATGATATATAGATCTCACTGCTATCAACTATTTTACTCTTATCTGGCAAAATATGACAATTTACCAATCGGTTCTGCTTAATTCCAGAATCACTACGGCCAATATGGCTTATTATAATTTATAAAAATGGGTGGCCAGTCCACTAAGAAAAATTATAAGAAAGTTATGTTTCTTCAAATATAGAAGAAATATGTATTTGATTCTGAAATTTTGCAGAGTTAAAATAAGGAAGGATATAGTTACCAGTCAATGAGTGTTTCTCAGGATCTCTTTAGCAGTCAGCCAATTTAAAATGATCAGAATCAGGAAACCAAGAGACTGAACTGCCTTAGGCCTTCCTATTATCACAGTGCCCCGTGATTGCCTGTGGCTGGATATTGCCCTGGAGAGACATTGTTTACTTCCTAGCTGTCGCTCTCGCTGAGTCGCTAGTCTTATAGGGCAACACGCTGATGAGGTCATTGCTCCACCTACCTGTCAGGGTTTTTAAACCTCAGCCTGTGTCATTTCCAGTGCCCTTTCGTGGTGTACCCGAGCTTATTGCTGTGTTGGTGCATTACTGTTCCTGTGTATTACCTGGCTGCATCTGACTACCTGTTCCGGTTCTGACTCCTTGCTCGTCTGACTACCCATTCCGGTTCTGACTCCTTGCTCGTCTGACTACCCGTTCCGGTTTGGACTCCTGGCTATGTCTGACTATCTGTTCCGGTTCTGACTTCTGGCTACGACTGACTACCCGTTCCGGCTATGACCACTGGCGACGTCTGACTACCTGATCCGGTTTTGGCCATTGGCTGTCTCCTGGTGTACTCTCCATGTTGCGCTCCGTGACCATTCCATGCCTCGGTTTGGTTCCCGTGCTGCCCTGTGTCTTCTTCTCTGCGCTCGCTTCCGTTAAGAGGCGCTTGTCGGTCACTCCCTGTGTCTGACCTCCTGTGGCCGTACTGGTTTGTTGTAACGGTTTTCTGACACTCAGACCAGGATATGAAGTAAAAACACAGTTTTATTGAAACAGAAAGTAAAACAATGCCCCTAAGGGCCAGCACAGGAATAGAAGTAATGGCAATACTGACAAAGTGAATGCACACAATGGTAGTAATAGGGGCTATGTATAGATGGGGAATATTCCCCAAGGGGTTAACAGGTGCAATAGGAGAGATATCATCAAGATTGGCCAACGCCCAGGATATATAGCAGTCTCTGGAACACAGTCTCTCTGTAACTGGATAGGAGTAAAGTGTCTGCACTGAATTCACTCTCGAGTTGGTATAGGAATGCGCACCAATGCCCAGAGCTGAGCCAATACCACCTCCGTGGGCTTAAGAGGAATGCTACTGCCAACGCTGAAGTAACCAGAACCAGAATCGCCCTTAACTGGAAATAGTAGTAACCCTGCGTGTGCCAATTGGATTGTGCCCTGACACCTCTTGGGTGCCTATACTGACGGTTACTGCACAAGCTGAGCCGGCGCACTGGGAAGCGCAGTGGATAGCGTACCTTCTATCGTATGTAGGCCGGAGCCAGAACACCCCTCCGGTGCCGTTCTTAATGCTCACAGTAGGAGCGAACAGACTACCAGACTTCGAACACCGAGGATACTAGGCAGTAATAGAGGTACTCGGAGTAGAGGCTCAAATCGGTAACCGTATGCTTGGCAAGTGATATAGGAGGCACGGGACCAGAGACTACAGGCACTGCAAGGGTTAAGTGGTTCTGTACTGGAGCGAGCACCTTGGCAACCAGCAGAAGGCAAAGCAACCTCAGGCTACAGCTAGCTGATAATGAGAGGAACAGTGAGTCACATAAACAGTTCAGAATGTCGCCAGAGCGACCGAAATGGTACTGGAACACCGGAACAGCAGGCAGGACCGGAACGGCAACCGGAACAGGATCAGCACTGCAGCAGACACCACAGCCGAAGAACAGATCAATCACGGAGCAGGATCACCAGCCAGAACCGGGTCGAATCACGGAGCAGGGTCGTCAGCCAGAACCGGGTCGAATCACGGAGCAGGGTCGTCAGCCAGAACTGGGTCGAATCACGGAGCAGGGCCGTCAGCCAGAATCGGGTCGAATCACGGAGCAGGAACAGGAGAAGAGTCAGACAAGCCGGGTCGGTACACAGGAGACACACTGGAATTCAGCAACGAGGCGCAGCAACAGGAACACCACGAAAGGGCAACTGACAAGTGCCCAAACTCCAGCATATAAAGGCACATCCTGGGCGGGCCAATCAGCCTCCTCCAATGCACAGGCAATTCAGTCAAGATTGACAGAAATTCGCGGGGACCGTGATATTTGTGCTGTCTAGCCTATCCTCCATCTGGCTACTGCCTGGTGTATCCCCTGTCGGGATACTGGTCTACTCCATATATATTTGCCGACTCTGTGTTGGGAGTGCTGCACTGCCCTCACATTTACCATGTAGTCCAAGGGCCATTCCGTTTCTGACCACCTGTCTAGTGAAGGGTGAGGAAAGTGCCTGCACTGTTCCTCTCTGGTCTCGTGAAGGTGTGCCATCATATCTGTGTATGGGAGTGCTCTGCACTGTACCCACATCTACCGTGTAGTCCCAGGGCCATTCCGTTTCTGATCACCTGCCTGGTGAAGGGTAAGGAAAGGGAGTCCACTGTTCCTTCCTGGTCTCGTGAATGTGTTCCACTATCCACCGCCACTTGTGTCATTACCATAACTACTGTGTGTCATTTATTGCCATCTGCCTGTTGCCTTATCTCCTGCCTTTCAGTGTATTTAATAAAGTTTTATATTAAGTTCATCTGTACTTGTCAGTGTGTTTAATTCCTAGTCACTCTGTGACACCTATTTTATCAGGTAAAAATAACTCTTATCAGAAAACTCTGCCAATCCCCTCTTATTGTATAATGAGCAATCTCATTATGCAGTGACATCATCAGTATTACCTGACTGGACAGTCTAAATTTCAGATTTCCATATGAGATCATGTATATATTAACACCATATTTGGAATTCTGCAAAACACTGTCTCTATTAGTCTTGCAGATGGCGCTCTAATACCATTTTTAGTTTCCCCTATGTCATCTGGGTGATCTGTAGTGATATGTCAAGAGGTCATCACATTTCATGTACCTGTCATCCCTGGAATCTGTACTCCCAGTCTTTTATACAGGTTATGACCCAAAATCCCAGACGTTATCTTCGCCCTAGTATTATTGTCAGTCAACCATTTTCACTCCCATTGATGGAAAGAGGCCCCCTTTGTCTAGAAGAATGAGCTAATTTAAACACATTTTAAACAGACTTTCAAACAATTCTGCTTTTTAAAATTAACTCTCTACTGTCCACCAGGACAAAGTCTCTGACAAACAGCTTTTATTATGAAACATTATTATCCCTTTAATTCCCTGCTATTTCAGCTGCATAGGGGATCAGGACAAGGATGCCCACTCTCACAATTATTGTTTGACTTCGCATTAGACCCCCTGGTGCTGTAGTTCATTGGCATGCCCGCCATCATTGAGAACCTAGAGTGGGTGACCTTCTCAGACAATATTTTACTGCTTGTGGCAGAACCGGAGGGGTCGGTCCCCTGATTTCTGTGACAGCTGGAGGACTGTGACGTCTTCTCGGTCTGTGCATAAATATAGAGAAGTCAGAAGCTCTGTGGCTGTCAGACTCTCCCCTTCCGGTTTCGTTTGGGGATTGTCTTTTCAGCAGAGAAAAATTGAATAGTTGGGTTTTTGGGGGCATATATATTGCCTATTGTTGCTTTAAATGGGGCTTATAATGCCATGAATACAGGAGAGGTCTCCAACACATTTTGGGAGTTTTAATCTGATCCCTAGAACGTAGCTAGTTTACTGTAGAATGACTTCAGCACTTACCAGTAGCTCAGCTCCCAGTGTGTGCGACACTGCCCTCACTGATACCGTGTGTGTGTGTGTGTGTGACACTGCCCTCACTGATACCGTGTGTGTGTGTCACACTGCCCTCCCTGATACTGTGTGTGTGTGTGTTACACTTCCCTCACTGATACCGTGTGTGTGTGTGTGTGTGCCACACTGCCCTCACTGATACCGTGTGTGTGTGTGTGTTACACTGCCCTCCCTGATACCGTGTGTGTGTGTGTGTGTGTTACACTGCCCTCACTGATACTGTGTGTGTGTGTGTGCCACACTGCCCTCCCTGATACCGTGTGTGTGTGTGTGTGTGTTACACTGCCCTCCCTGATACCGTGGGTGTGTGCGACACTGCCCTCACTGATACCGTGTGTGTGCCACACTGCCCTCACTGATACCATATGTGTGTGTGTGTGTGTCACACTGCCCTCCCTGATACCATGTGTGTGTGTGTGTGTGTGTGTGTGTGTTACACTGCCCTCCCTGATACCGTGTGTGTGTGTGTGTGTCACACTGCCTTCACTGATACCGTGTGTGTGTGTCACACTGCCCTCCCTGATAACATGTGTGTGTGTCACACTGCCCTCACTGATACCATGTGTGTGTGTGTGTGTGTCACACTGCCTTCACTGATACCGTGTGTGTGTGTGTCACACTGCCCTCCCTGATACCGTGTGTGTGTGTCACACTGCCCTCCCTGATAACGTGTGTGTGTCACACTGCCCTCACTAATACCATGTGTGTGTGTGTGTGTCACACTGCCCTCCCTGATACCGTGTGTGTCACACTGCCCTCCCTGATACCGTGTGTGTCACACTGCCCTCCCTGATACCGTGTGTGTGTCACACTGCCCTCCCTGATAACATGTGTGTGTGTGTCACACTGCCCTCACTGATACCATGTGTGTGTGTGTGTCACACTGCCTTGACTGATACCGTGTGTGTATGTGTCACACTGCCCTCCCTGATACCGTGTGTGTGTGTGTCACACTGCCCTCCCTGATAACATGTGTGTGTGTGTGTGTGTGTGTGTGTGTGTGTTACACTGCCCTCCCTGATACCGTGGGTGTGTGCGACACTGCCCTCACTGATACCGTGTGTGTGCCACACTGCCCTCACTGATACCATATGTGTGTGTGTGTGTGTGTGTGTCACACTGCCCTCCCTGATACCGTGTGTGTGTGTGTGTGTGTGTGTGTGTGTGTGTTACACTGCCCTCCCTGATACCGTGTGTGTGTTTGTGTGTGTCACACTGCCTTCACTGATACCGTGTTTGTGTGCCACACTGCCCTCACTGATACCATATGTGTGTGTGTGTGTGTGTCACACTGCCCTCCCTGATAACATGTGTGTGTGTGTGTCACACTGCCCTCACTGATACCATGTGTGTGTGTGTGTGTGTGTGTCACACTGCCTTCACTGATACCGTGTGTGTGTGTGTCACACTGCCCTCTCTGATACCGTGTGTGTGTGTGTGTCACACTGCCCTCCCTGATAACGTGTGTGTGTCACACTGCCCTCACTAATACCATGTGTGTGTGTGTGTGTCACACTGCCTTGACTGATACCGTGTGTGTATGTGTCACACTGCCCTCCCTGATACCGTGTGTGTGTGTGTCACACTGCCCTCACTGATACCATGTGTGTGTCACACTGCCCTCCCTGATACCATGTGTGTGTGTGTGTGTCACACTGCCCTCCCTGATACCGTGTGTGTGTGTGTCACACTGCCCTCCCTGATAACATGTGTGTGTGTGTGTGTGTGTCACACTGCCCTCACTGATACCATGTGTGTGTGTGTGTGTGTGTGTGTCACACTGCCTTCACTGATACCGTGTGTGTGTGTGTCACACTGCCTTCACTAATAGTGTGTGTGTGTCACACTGTCCTCACTGATACCCTGTGTGTGTCACACTCCCCTCCCTGATACCGTGTGTGTGTGCCACACTGCCCTCACTGATACCGTGTGTGTGTGTGCCACACTCCCCTCCCTGATACCGTGTGTGTGCCACACTGCCCTCCCTGATACCATGTGTGTGTGCCACACTCCCCTCCCTAGTACCGTGTGTGTGTGCCACACTGCCCTCCCTGATACCATGTGTGTGTGTGTGTCACACTGCCCTCCCTGATACCGTGTGTGTGTCTGTGTGCATGCCACACTGCCCTCACTGATACTGGGTGTGTTTGTGCCACACTGCCCTCCCTGATACTGTGTGTGCGCCACACTGCCCTCCCCGATAGCATGTGTGTGTGCCATACTGCCCTCACTGATACCATGTGTGTGTTTCACACTGCCCTCCATGATACTGTGTGTGTGTGTCACACTGCCCTCACTGATACCGTGTGTGCCACAGTACATTCTCCGATACCATGTCTTTGTGCCACTGTACACATTGTTTGCCATCCTACTCTCACTACCATGTGTGTCCCACACTGTGAGTCCACACTGAGCATGCTACACTAGTCTTAGTCATACTATACCAAGTGTGCGTGCCGCATTGTATTTGCACACTGAGCATGCTACTCGCACATACCATGTAGGCATGCCACATTACTCACTCATAAAGCAGTATCCTACTGTACGTGCCCACTGTGCCAAGTGTAATGACATTGTCTTGTGTCCTGCTGAGTGTTTTTTTTTTAATCGCTTTTCACGTATACCCTCTCATTTTCCAGCTCTCTGATGATTGGATCCCAAATCTCAGTGGATTATTGGTGGACAAGTAATGTGACCCTTCGTGGAGAAGATGAGGTCAGTAAACGTGGGGTGTACCCTCAATAGTCTCGGCTTCTACTTTGTTCTTTACCAGTGTGATATTATTTCTGTATTTCTTTTCGTGGTAGAACAGTCCACGGTATGAAGCGGTGATGTCTCGGTGTCACCAGCGTGCCGCTGACAGATTAGTAGAGGGTGCAATACAAAATGGAGGACTGTATGTGAAACTGGGGCAAGGGCTCTGCGCCTTTAACCACTTGCTGCCTCCTGAATACACCAAGACTCTCCGTGTGCTCGAGGACCGGGCTCTTCCACGTCGTGCCAATGAGGTGAGTTCATGGCACTGCCAAGATATGCTGGTAAGGTCCAAACTACCAACACATGGGTCTGTACAATACAGATCCACCTGTTCTCATCACTACCTTTTATACCTGTGTATTTCCACCTATCTCTCCTACATCATGTACAATACAGACACACCTGTTCCCATCATTACCTGTTATACCTGTGTATTTCCATTTATCTCCCCTACATCATGTACAATACAGACACACCTGTTCCATCACTACCTGTTATACCTGTGTATTTCACTTATCTCTCCTACATCATGTACAATTCAGACACACCTGTTCCATCACTACCAGTTATACCTGTGTATTTCACTTATCTCTCCTACATCATGTACAATACAGACACACCTGTTCTCATCACTACCTGTTATACCTGTGTATTTCACTTATCTCTCCTACATCATGTACAATACAGACACACCTGTTCCATCACTACCTGTTATACCTGTGTATTTCACTTATCTCTCCTACATCATGTACAATACAGACACACCTGTTCCACCACTACCTGTTATACCTGTGTATTTCCATTTATCTCTCCTACATCATGTACAATACAGACACACCTGTTCCATCACTACCTGTTATACCTGTGTATTTCCATTTATCTCTCCTACATCATGTACAATACATACACACCTGTTCCATCACTACCAGTTATACCTGTGTATTTCACTTATCTCTCCTGCATCATGTACAATACAGACACACCTGTTCCATCACTACCAGTTATACCTGTGTATTTCACTTATCTCTCCTACATCATGTACACTACAGACACACCTGTTCTATCACTACCTGTTATACCTGTGTATTTCCACTTATCTGTCCTACATCATGTACAATACAGACACACCTGTTCCATCACTACCAGTTATACCTGTGTATTTCACTTTTCACTGTCGTCCAATACAGGTCACTGGTACTCTGGGAGGCGTAAGTCCCCTTTAATAGGCAGGAACAATTATGCAAATAATTTGCAGGGGGCGGAGCCTCCCCTCTTACTTAAGCCACCTTCTGGCCAGAGCCACTCATATTGATTTGTTCCTGGTGTGCTTGCACACCAGGCAGAGAACATCTATGCTTCTTAGAGTTTTATTATTTTTATTCAAATATGGAATACCACCATTAGGAGGGTGACCATGGCTGTGAATTGCCCTCTTTTAAGTGGCTGGTGCAGCTTCCAGGGATTTCTGTGGACCTTAAACCCTGATGAGGGGACAGCTTGTGTGGAGCAGCTCCCCTGCTGAGGAATTTGCCTCTGGGTTATTCCTCCCTTATCATGGTCACCTGAAGACAGAAGTCTGCAGGAAAGGTGAGTCATCCTTTGAGTGCTGAAGGTCCACTTGTCCCCACAGTGTCCCTTTGATGGGCTTGTATTTGGGAGTTTTCAATTTACTCCAGCACTCATAGGGTGTTTTTATTGCATTATTCTAGATTTATGCAATTTCTGTGGTATTCTCTGGGTTTTGGAGCTTAGTATATTTGTTTACTTATGTTTCTTATGTGTTTTATGCTTGTTTGGGCACTTTTGAAAGTTTTCTTAAACTTTATTAAAAATTGTGTTCTGCGCCTTTAAGCGCGGCGTTTCCCGCTCAAACGCATGGCTCCTTTACTCTCTATGGGAAATCACAGTGTGGGACATATCTCTGGAACCGCTTGTCACAGCAACTTCAGAGAGGGCTCATTTTAATGCTAGGCTCCTGCTCTATCATCCGGATGGTGTTTTATTAATGTGGGGGGTTCAGGGGGGCTTCGGGCACTGTTTGGGGTACTTGTATAGGGAAAACTACATTTCCCATGAGCGCTTGGTTCGCGCTCGTTTCTGATTGGCTGTCATGACGGCCACTTTTTGCACTTTTCCTATGCGAGTACACTACGCAGGGACCGAGCCTTCTCTCTCCTCAACTGATTAACCCTTCGCTGGCCAGATAAGTCCAAATTTAGACATTTCTGGGGTGAAACCTTGATCCTTTACACCTTTTCTGGGTGATAGAGTTATTAGTGGGGTATATTGACGCTGTGAGCATGTCTACTTCACTGGAGCTAGGGGCTAGACCCAAGTCTAAAGAGGATGGGGGGTCTGCTACCCCCATGGCGTTTTGCTCCTCTTGCCACATTGGGCTGTCTAGCGATAATGTGGGGGATCTATGCCCTAATTGTACTAGTCAGGATAGCAACCCTGGGCTTCCCAGCTATGCTATTGAGCCATCTTGGGTGAGGGAGTTTAAAGCTGCCACTAGGGATCTCAGATCCACCCTTCAACTCTTTCCCTCTCAGGTACAGGGGGCTCTCCAGGTCTGGCAGACCCCCTCTACCATCAGGACCTCCCTGCCTAAGCCACAGGGGGCTCCTGATGTCACTGATTCTTCTGAGGAAGAACTCTTGCAGGATTCTGAGGCTGAGGAACGTACTGTTATTGAATCTAACAGGTCCGTTGGGGACCCCTATGAATGTGACCCTGAAGTTTCGGCTGAGGGTCTGATCAGAGCGGTTTTGAATACGCTCAATCTTCCTCTGACTCAAGAATCCACTTATGATCCTTCTGATGTTTTTCAGAAAAAGCCATCTAAGCCTGTTGTCTGTTTTCCAACTAATCCTACTCTTGCCCGTCTAGTCTCTGAGGCGTGGAAGAATCCTGATAGGTCTTCCTCTGTTTCCAAGAAGTTTGCTAAACTGTACCCCTTTCCTGAGACTGAGCTGGCGAAATGGGTACATCCTCCAAAGGTGGATGCCCCTGTTTCCAGGCTATCCAAGTCTACCGCTTTGGCTGTCTCTGATGCCTCTGCCCTGCATAATTGGACGGATAAGAAATTGGAACTTTCTCTTAAGTCCATTTTTGCCTCTATCGGCACTGCCATGCGTCCAACCTTTGCAGTGGCTTGGGTAAACAGGGCTATCGCGGCCTGGACTGAGCGACTGACTGAAGCAGTTCGCCAGGATGCTCCAGTTTCTGAACAGTTGCAGCTTCTTGCTAACATTACTGAAGCTCAGAATTATATTGCTGACGCTGCCTTTGATGCTGTGCGCATGATGGCGCGGGCCTCCACTTCTTCAGTGGTGGCTAGACGCGCCCTTTGGCTGAAAATTTGGTCTGCTGATACAGCCTCCAAGAAAGCCTTGCTTTCTTTGCCCTTTCAGGGGAACTTGCTATTTGGTTCTGAACTCAAAGAAATGATCAGTGAGGCTACTGGTGGTAAAAGTACTCTTCTACCCTCAGTCTTTAAGAAAAAGTTTCCAGCCAAACGCAACCGGTCCTTTCGTTCCTTTCAGACTGAGACACGCTCCTCGACCCCGACGGGTCCTCCCGCTGCGCGCTCCTCCTCCAAGCCCAAACAGTCCTGGAAGCCCAAAGTTGCCCCCAAGGCCAAGACCTCCAAGACTGCTTCGGCATGACTCGCCGAACCCGGGTCCGCATCCGGCTGTAGGTGGACGTCTCCACATCTTTCGCCGGATTTGGGAGGAGTCAGTGGCGGACCCGTGGGTTCTCCAGGTGGTGTCAGAGGGATACCGGATCCCTTTCTCCTCCCTTCCTCCTTTTCGGTTCCATTTTACTCGTCCTTCTCAGGAACCTGTAAAGAGACGTCTGTTCGAAGACGCTATTCAGGATCTCTTGGACAAAGAGGTCCTGGAGGTGGTTCCTCAGGAGGACACAGGTTCAGGATTTTATTCCAACCTGTTTGTGGTGGCCAAAAAGGACGGAGGGGCCCGTCCCATTTTGGATCTCAAAGATCTCAATGCTTATGTGGTGACTTCCCACTTCCGCCAGGATGTCTCCGGGGGAATTTCTTGCCTCCCTGGACCTCCAGGATGCGTATCTTCACATCCCCATTCATCCAGAGAGCAGGCGGTATCTCAGGATTGCCTGCCACAGGGGACACTTTCAGTTTACAGCGCTCCCCTTTGGGCTGACTTCAGCCCCTCAGGTCTTCCAGAGGGTGTTAGGCTCCTTGATAGCGGTGCTTCATCAGGATGGGATAAGGGTGACTCCCTACATGGACGATCTCCTACTAAAAGCCTCCTCAGCGGAGCTTCTCCTTCAGCAACTGCAGAAGTGTATGCACACTCTGATCCATCATGGCTGGATCCTGAATCTGGACAAGTCGGACTTGGTTCCATCTCAGAGGCTTCGGTTCTTGGGTCTCCTGTTCGACACTCACCAATGCATGGTGTTTCTTCCAGAGGATGTGGCTCACCAGATAGCCATCAGAGTGGCTGGGATTCTGGACAGGGACGAAATTCCGGTTCCGAAGTTGTCGTCCTTAGTGGGGAAGTTCATTTCCACGATCGAAGCAGTGCCATTTGCTATGGCTCACTCCAGGGAACTTCAGAGATTTGTGATCCAGACGTGCAGGAATCATCCAGATCATCAACATCTGTCTGTGTCTCTACTTCCTTATGTCGAGTCGAATCTGCACTGGTGGTTGGATCTCTCTCATCTCCTGAAAGGGAGATCCTTTCTAGTTCCTCGTTGGTCCACAGTCACAACGGATGCCAGCATTCGGGGCTGGGGTGCAGTCTGGGGTCGCTTCAGTTCTCAGGGGAAATGGGGTCTGGAGGAATCCCTTCTCTCCATCAATGTTCTGGAACTTCGAGCTGTCCGGCTTGCCCTGAGGCACTGGGAGTCTCAACTGACCGGTCGTCCGATCAGAGTAGAGTCCGACAACGCCACGGCGGTGGCTTACATCAACAGGCAAGGCGGCACAAGAAGCGGTTCCGCCTGGGGGGAGGTCAAGGATATTTTGTCCTGGGCAGCAGATCACGTGCCTGTCATCTCTGCAGTTCACATCCCAGGCGTAGACAACGTCATGGCGGACTTCCTCGGTCGTCACACCGTCGACAGCAGAGAATGGGCTCTTCATCCAGAGGTGTTTCAGTTGCTCACCCGGAGGTGGGGGATGCCTGTGGTGGACCTGATGGCTACCAGACACAACAGGAAGGTTCCGGTGTTTTGCTCCAGGTGGAGGGACTCCCTTGCTCTAGCAGTGGATGCCTTGTCGATCCCTTGGGAATTTCCCCTGGCTTACATCTTCCCTCCTCTTCCTCTATTGATCAGAGTCGTCCAGAAGTTGAAGCAGGAGCGTTGTCCTGTCATCCTGATCGCTCCAAACTGGCCTCGCCAGTCCTGGTTTCCGGAGTTGATGGCCATGTCAGTGGCGGATCCGATCCCACTTCCTGCCCGTCCGGTTCTTCTTCTTCAGGGTTATCTGTGGTAGGAGGACGTTCACACATTCCGTTTGATGGCTTGGCGGTTGAATCCTCGATTCTAGCAAAGAAAGGATTTCTCCTTCTGTGGTGTCGACTATGCTCAGTGCTCGTAAGCCTGTGTCCTCCAAGATCTATCATCGCATATGGTCAACCTTTGTTGCATGGTGCGGTGATAAGAAGTTATCCCTTGATTTTCATCTTCCCACTGTCCTGGCCTTCTTGCAGGACGGTGTTGATAAGGGGCTCAGTTTGAGTTCCCTCAAGGTTCAGACTTCTGCCTTGTCTGTGTTTTTCCAGGAAAGGATTGCTATCCTTCCTGATGTCAAAGTTTTCTTCCAAGGTGTGACTCATGTTCGACCTGCCTTCAAGAGTCCTACTCCCCAGTGGGACCTCAATTTGGTGCTGGGAGTTCTCCAGCGACCCCCGTTTGAATCCTTGGCTTCTATTCCTTTACGTCTTTTGACTTGGAAAATGGCCTTTCTTTTGGCTATTGTTTCCGTTCGCCGGGTAGCAGAGTTACAAGCTCTGTCTTGTAAACCTCCTTACCTGGTGTTCCACAGGGATAAGGCTGTGCTTCGCACTTCCAAGGAATTCTTACCCAAGGTTGTGTCCGAATTTCACATCAATCAAGAGATTGTGGTTCCCTCTTTCTGCCCTAATCCTTCATCTGACAAGGAACGAGATCTCCATTTGTTGGATGTGGTGCGTTGCCTCAAGTTTTATGTTCATCGCACCGAGTCTATCAGGAAGTCTGACGCTCTATTCGTCATTCCTGAGGGGCCTAGGGCAGGGAGACCGGCTTCCAAGGTTACTATCGCCTCTTGGATTAAGGCTACCGTTCGTGAAGCCTATAAGATTCGGAATAAGCACGTTCCCTTCCGGGTGACTGCCCATTCCACCAGATCTATTGGGGCCTCCTGGGCCTACAAGAATCAGGCGTCTGCTGATCAACTGTGCAGAGCAGCCACTTGGTCCTCTGTGCACACGTTTTCAAGGCACTATCGAGTTGATGTACTGGCTTCGGCTGATGCCAGTTTTGGGAGGAAGGTCCTGGAGGCAGTTTTGACTGTCTAGGCCTTCCGCTCTGTGATCCTTAGTGCTTCCTTACTGTTGAGCCCTGTTGGCTCTTGTTCAGTGTGCTGTGTTTGTTCAGGGATTGTTTTCCCTTGATGGGTGTCCGTTGACACTTACAGTTTGGGCTATGTTATTAACTGGTTCATAGCAGTTCTAGTGACTTGGGCCTTGCGCCTGGTCCTTGCCTTTCTCCCGCCTCTGGGTCAGCTCAATGTTTGTATATCCCAGAGTACCAGTGACCTGTATTGGACGACAGTGAAAATAGGATTTTAGTCTTACCTGTTAAATCCTTTTCACTTAGTCCATACAGGTCACTGGTCTCCCACCCTGTCAAGGGACCAGACTTGGTTCTCCTGTGGCATTCAGTGGGAGACTGTTGGGCATGCTCACAGGAGTCTTTCTTTTTGCTTACCTGAGGTCAGTTCTTGGGGTCTCAAATCAATATGAGTGGCTCTGGCCAGAAGGTGGCTTAAGTAAGAGGGGAGGCTCCGCCCCCTGCAAATTATTTGCATAATTGTTCCTGCCTATTAAAGGGGACTTACGCCTCCCAGAGTACCAGTGACCTGTATGGACTAAGTGAAAAGGATTTAACAGGTAAGACTAAAATCCTATTATCTCTCCTACATCATGTACAATACAGACACACCTGTTCCATCACTACCTGTTATACCTGTGTATTTCACTTATCTCTCCTACAGCATGTACAATACAGACACACCTGTTCTCATCACTACCTGTTATACCTGTGTATTTCACTTATCTCTCCTACATCATTTACAGTAGACACACCTGTTCTCATCACTACCTGTTATACCTGTGTATTTCACTTATCTCTCCTACATCATGTACACTACAGATACACCTGTTCTCATCACAACCTATTATACCTGTGTATTTCCACCTATCTCTCCTACATCATGTACAATACAGACCCACCTGTTCCATCACTACCTGATATACCTGTGTATTTCGCTTATCTCTCCTACATCATGTACACTACAGACACACCTGTTCCATCACTACCTGTTATACCTGTGTATTTCCATTTATCTCTCCTACATCATGTACACTACAGACACACCTGTTCCATCACTACCAGTTATACCTGTGTATTTCATTTATCTTTCCTACATCATGTACAATACAGACACACCTGTTCCATCACTACCTGTTATACCTGTGTATTTCACTTTTCTCTCCTAGATCATGTACACTACAGACACACCTGTTCCCATCACTACCTGTTATACCCGTGTATTTCACTTATCTCGTCTACATCATGTACACTACAGACACACCTGTTCCATCACTACCTTTTATACCTGTGTATTTCCACCTATCTCTCCTACATCATGTACAATACAGACACACCTGTTCTCATCACTACCTGATATACCTGTGTATTTCCACTTATCTCTCCTACATCATGTACAATACAGACACACCTGTTCCATCACTACCTGTTATACCTGTGTATTTCACTTATCTCTCCTACATCATGTACAATACAGACACACCTGTTCCATCACTACCTGTTATACCCGTGTATTTCACTTATCTCGTCTACATCATGTACACTACAGACACACCTGTTCCATCACTACCTTTTATACCTCTGTATTTCCACCTATCTCTCCTACATCATGTACAATACAGACACACCTGTTCTCATCACTACCTGATATACCTGTGTATTTCCACTTATCTCTCCTACATCATGTACAATACAGACACACCTGTTCCATCACTACCAGTTATACCTGTGTATTTCATTTATCTTTCCTACATCATGTACAATACAGACACACCTGTTCCATCACTACCTGTTATACCTGTGTATTTCACTTTTCTCTCCTACATCATGTACACTACAGACACACCTGTTCCCATCACTACCTGTTATACCCGTGTATTTCACTTATCTCGTCTACATCATGTACACTACAGACACACCTGTTCCATCACTACCTTTTATACCTCTGTATTTCCACCTATCTCTCCTACATCATGTACAATACAGACACACCTGTTCTCATCACTACCTGATATACCTGTGTATTTCCACTTATCTCTCCTACATCATGTACAATACAGACACACCTGTTCCATCACTACCTGTTATACCTGTGTATTTCACTTATCTCTCCTACATCATGTACAATACAGACACACCTGTTCCATCACTACCTGTTATACCTGTGTATTTCACTTATCTCTCCTACATCATGTACACTACAGACACACCTGTTCCATCACTACCAGTTATACCTGTGTATTTCATTTATCTTTCCTACATCATGTACAATACAGACACACCTGTTCCATCACTACCTGTTATACCTGTGTATTTCACTTTTCTCTCCTACATCATGTACACTACAGACACACCTGTTCCCATCACTACCTGTTATACCCGTGTATTTCACTTATCTCGTCTACATCATGTACACTACAGACACACCTGTTCCATCACTACCTTTTATACCTGTGTATTTCCACCTATCTCTCCTACATCATGTACAATACAGACACACCTGTTCTCATCACTACCTGATATACCTGTGTATTTCCACTTATCTCTCCTACATCATGTACAATACAGACACACCTGTTCCATCACTATCTGTTATACCTGTGTATTTCACTTATCTCTCCTACATCATGTACAATACAGACACACCTGTTCCATCACTACCTGTTATACCCGTGTATTTCACTTATCTCGTCTACATCATGTACACTACAGACACACCTGTTCCATCACTACCTTTTATACCTCTGTATTTCCACCTATCTCTCCTACATCATGTACAATACAGACACACCTGTTCTCATCACTACCTGATATACCTGTGTATTTCCACTTATCTCTCCTACATCATGTACAATACAGACACACCTGTTCCATCACTACCTGTTATACCTGTGTATTTCACTTATCTCTCCTACATCATGTACAATACAGACACACCTGTTCCATCACTACCTGTTATACCCGTGTATTTCACTTATCTCGTCTACATCATGTACACTACAGACACACCTGTTCCATCACTACCTTTTATACCTCTGTATTTCCACCTATCTCTCCTACATCATGTACAATACAGACACACCTGTTCCATCACTACCTGTTATACCTGTGTATTTCACTTTTCTCTCCTACATCATGTACACTACAGACACACCTGTTCCATCACTACCTGTTATACCCGTGTATTTCACTTATCTCGTCTACATCATGTACACTACAGACACACCTGTTCCATCACTACCTTTTATACCTCTGTATTTCCACCTATCTCTCCTACATCATGTACAATACAGACACACCTGTTCTCATCACTACCTGATATACCTGTGTATTTCCACTTATCTCTCCTACATCATGTACAATACAGACACACCTGTTCCATCACTACCTGTTATACCTGTGTATTTCACTTATCTCTCCTACATCATTTACAGTAGACACACCTGTTCTCATCACTACCTGTTATACCTGTGTATTTCACTTATCTCTCCTACATCATGTACACTACAGATACACCTGTTCTCATCACAACCTATTATACCTGTGTATTTCCACCTATCTCTCCTACATCATGTACAATACAGACCCACCTGTTCCATCACTACCTGATATACCTGTGTATTTCGCTTATCTCTCCTACATCATGTACACTACAGACACACCTGTTCCATCACTACCTGTTATACCTGTGTATTTCCATTTATCTCTCCTACATCATGTACACTACAGACACACCTGTTCCATCACTACCAGTTATACCTGTGTATTTCATTTATCTTTCCTACATCATGTACAATACAGACACACCTGTTCCATCACTACCTGTTATACCTGTGTATTTCACTTTTCTCTCCTAGATCATGTACACTACAGACACACCTGTTCCCATCACTACCTGTTATACCCGTGTATTTCACTTATCTCGTCTACATCATGTACACTACAGACACACCTGTTCCATCACTACCTTTTATACCTGTGTATTTCCACCTATCTCTCCTACATCATGTACAATACAGACACACCTGTTCTCATCACTACCTGATATACCTGTGTATTTCCACTTATCTCTCCTACATCATGTACAATACAGACACACCTGTTCCATCACTACCTGTTATACCTGTGTATTTCACTTATCTCTCCTACATCATGTACAATACAGACACACCTGTTCCATCACTACCTGTTATACCCGTGTATTTCACTTATCTCGTCTACATCATGTACACTACAGACACACCTGTTCCATCACTACCTTTTATACCTCTGTATTTCCACCTATCTCTCCTACATCATGTACAATACAGACACACCTGTTCTCATCACTACCTGATATACCTGTGTATTTCCACTTATCTCTCCTACATCATGTACAATACAGACACACCTGTTCCATCACTACCAGTTATACCTGTGTATTTCATTTATCTTTCCTACATCATGTACAATACAGACACACCTGTTCCATCACTACCTGTTATACCTGTGTATTTCACTTTTCTCTCCTACATCATGTACACTACAGACACACCTGTTCCCATCACTACCTGTTATACCCGTGTATTTCACTTATCTCGTCTACATCATGTACACTACAGACACACCTGTTCCATCACTACCTTTTATACCTCTGTATTTCCACCTATCTCTCCTACATCATGTACAATACAGACACACCTGTTCTCATCACTACCTGATATACCTGTGTATTTCCACTTATCTCTCCTACATCATGTACAATACAGACACACCTGTTCCATCACTACCTGTTATACCTGTGTATTTCACTTATCTCTCCTACATCATGTACAATACAGACACACCTGTTCCATCACTACCTGTTATACCTGTGTATTTCACTTTTCTCTCCTACATCATGTACACTACAGACACACCTGTTCCCATCACTACCTGTTATACCCGTGTATTTCACTTATCTCGTCTACATCATGTACACTACAGACATACCTGTTCCATCACTACCTTTTATACCTCTGTATTTCCACCTATCTCTCCTACATCATGTACAATACAGACACACCTGTTCTCATCACTACCTGATATACCTGTGTATTTCACTTATCTCTCCTACATCATGTACACTACAGACACACCTGTTCCATCACTACCTTTTATACCTCTGTATTTCCACCTATCTCTCCTACATCATGTACAATACAGACACACCTGTTCTCATCACTACCTGATATACCTGTGTATTTCCACTTATCTCTCCTACATCATGTACAATACAGACACACCTGTTCCATCACTACCTGTTATACCTGTGTATTTCACTTATCTCTCCTACATCATGTACAATACAGACACACCTGTTCCATCACTACCTGTTATACCTGTGTATTTCACTTATCTCTCCTACATCATGTACAATACAGACACACCTGTTCCATCACTACCTGTTATACCTGTGTATTTCACTTATCTCTCCTACATCATGTACAATACAGACACACCTGTTCTCATCACTACCTGTTATACCTGTGTATTTCACTTATCTCTCCTACATCATGTACAATACAGACACACCTGTTCCCATCACTACCTGTTATACGTGTTTGGTCATGTATGTGTCCCCTGTCATTCCCTGTGTGTTTCATTTGTCCAGTTGTGTTACTCTTCTTTCTGTGCCCCAGGTAAATGAGCTATTTTGGGAGGATTTCGGAGCCCCTGCTGAACGTCTCTTCTCACGGTTTGACCATGAGCCGATTGCAGCCGCCAGTTTGGCTCAGGTGCACCGAGCAGCTCTGCATGATGGGACCGAGGTGGCTGTAAAAGTGAGTTAATCTTTGTAGTTTATTAGTCTGGGTCTTTTGTGGTTCGACTGTATGGATCAGTGTATTGGACCATTTTCTTTTGCTTTTCATAGTCTATTGTGTCACTGGTAGGTATGACATACCACAGTACTCCTGCGTCATTTGGATTGGGTCTGTCTGTATGTTTGTGTGGGCCACTGCATTTGGGTGTGGGGAGTTACTGTGTGTTTGGGAGTGTGGGCAGTGGGTCCTCTGTGTTTGTTTGTATCTCTGTATTGGATAAGCAATGGGTCTGTGTGTGTATGTTAGTGTGTGGGACTGCTCAGGGGTAGGAGTGGCTCTAGATGTATGTGTAGGGGTATCATCTCTGTATTTTGTAGGGTTGGGGGCTGGCTCATTGTGTATGTGTGGGTAGGGGGATGCCTCAGTATTTGTGTGTGTGGGGTTGTCTGTGTGTGTGGTGGTGGTGGGGGGGGTTCTGTATTTAAAGGGATAGTAATGTATCACAATAAAAGCAGCTCCAATGAATCTTCATAGTATTTGGACCATGGAGAGTGTTATATCAATGCTGTCAGAGTTGTAGTTCAAGAGTAATTGAATTATAAAGTATCCCCCTCCCACCCCTTTTACTGATGTAACACTGCTCACGTCAGAGCAGCAAGACTGTCCGGAAGGATCACAGAGAGGGACAATCTTCAGTGATCATAAGGGAAAAACCTTAAAAACCTGTCAAGGGGGGCAGGGTTTTCCTTATGATCCCAGTAAGAAGATTGTCCCTTACTGTGACCAGATTCCACATCTGAGGAGTGGGGGCTTACACTAGGTAAAAGGGGCGGGAGGGGGATACTTTATCATTCAATTACTCTTGTACTACAACTCTGACAGAATTGATATAACACTCTCCATGGCCCAAATACTATGAAGATTAACTGTATCTGCTTTTATTGTGAAGCATTAATATTCCTTTAATAAAAATATTAAAAAAGACGTGTGCCAGAGAGGTGTCCAGTGCATCTTTTGCAATGCAAAGGACCCCCTTCTGAAATTCACACTTACACTGCTTCACCAGCCTTGTTCCACAGACCCACACATACACTGTCTGACACCCCAGTCTTGTTCCACTGATAGTCACAGACCCACACATACACTGTCTGACACCCCAGCCTTGTTCCACTGATAGTCACAGACCCACACATACACTGTCTGACACCCCAGCCTTGTTCTACTGCCCACTGGTAGTCACAGACCCACACATATACTGTCTGACACCCCAGCCTTGTTCCTCTGGTAGTCACAGACCACACATACACTGTCTGACACCCCAGCCTTGTTCCACTGATAGTCACAGACCCACACATACACTGTCTGACACACCAGTCTTGTTCTACTGTCCACTGGTAGTCACAGACCCACACATACACTGTCTGAGTCTACCTGTATTTCCTGCACTGAGGTTGTCTGTATATCTTCGTGTCTTCCTGTACTGTGTGCCTGTATGTTCTATACTGGTTCTTCCTGTATTTCCTTTACTGTCCGCTTGTATTTATCGTACTGAGTCTATCTCTACTTCCATGCTGAGTCTGCCTGTAGTTCCTGTAATGGGTCTGACTGTAGTTCCTGTACTAAGTTCTGATCCTGTCTGTATTTCCTGTAGTCTGTCCATATAACTCCTACTGAGTTCCTGTACTGTGTGCCTGTACTTCTTGTGCTGAGTGCGCATGTAAGTCCTATAATGTCTGCCTGTACGGAGGCTGCATGTACTTCCTGTACGGAGTCTGCCTGTATTCATTGTAATGGTTCCACCTGTATTTCCTGTTCTTAGTTCTGAGTCTGCCTGTATTTCCTGTACTGTATATCTGTATTTCCTGTCCTGAGTTTGTCTGTGTATCTTCTACTGAGTCTTCCTGTACTGTGTGCCTGTACTGAGTGTGCCTTTTTTATATACTGGGTCTGCCTGTACTCCCTGTACTGGGTCTGCCTGTATTTCTTGTACTGAGACTGCCTTTAATTCCTATGCTGAGTTTGCCTTTATTTTCTGTACTGAGTCTGTCTGTACTTCCTCTACTGAGTCTGCCTGTACTGTCTGTATTTCTTGTAATTGGTCATCTGTATGTCCTGTACTGAGTCTGCCAGTATTTCCTGTACAAAGTTCAGAATCTGCCTGTATTTACAGTAGTGAGTCTACCTGCATTTCCTGTACTGAGTCTGCCTTATTTCCTGTACTTCCTCTACATTGCTTCCTATACTTCCTCTACTGAGTCGGTCTGTATTTCCTGAGTCTGCCTGTGTTTCCTCTACTGAGTTTTCTGAATCTTCTTGTATTTTCCTCTGCTGAGTCTGCCTGTATTTCCTCTACTGAGTCTGCCTGTACTTTCTGTATGGAGTCTGCCTGTACTTTCTGTATGGAGTCTGCCTGTACTTTCTGTATTACCCAAAAGATAGTAATCTAGGTTTTTGGGTGGTTATGCACAGATGCTACTGGTGTAACAAACCACACTGACTGGTGATCAGGCTTTCAACCACTGATCAATTCAACACTATCAATTTTATTACTAAATTTAGATCTAGTACTAGTTCTCTGAGAGTGAAGAGAGGCTGTCTTTGTGTGAGCTGCTGTGTGTCTGCTGATACGTGTGTGGGGGATGTTTTGTGTGTGCTCCGCTCTGGATTTGTGTGTGTTCCACTCTGTGTGTTTGTGGTTGCTGTGTATGTTTGTGGCCCTTGTGTACATGCGAGCTGCTGTGTGTGTTTGTGGTGTCTGTGTGTGTTTGTGGTGTCTGTGTGTGTTTGTGGTGTCTGTGTGTGTGTATGTGGTGTCTGTGTGTGTATGTGGTGTCTGTGTGTGTGTGGTGTCTGTGTGTGTGGTGTCTGTGTGTGTATGTGGTGTCTGTGTGTGTGTGTGTGGTGTCTGTGTGTGTGTGTTTTCAGTTAATTTCTTAATCCCTCGTGGTGTTCTTCTACCCTTAGGTGCAGTATATAGATCTCCGGGATCGATTTGATGGGGACATTAGAACGCTGGAACTGTTACTGCGTCTCATTGAGTTCATGCACCCGTCATTTAGCTTCAGCTGGGTCCTAAAGGTGCAAATCTGCCCTGTGTATCCCATCCTGAGAGGTTTTGTCTCATCCCCACCCCACCATGTCTACCATCCTGCAAGGTTTAATCTCATTCTCTCTCACCCCTTCTCACCCAGTGTCTACCATCCTGCAAGGTCTCATTTGCTCTCTCTCTCTGTACTGAGTCTCCCATCCACAGAGGTTTTGTGTGTCCCTTATTCTCTGTCCTGTCTCTTCCACCATCTGAGGCTCTTTCTCTGTCTATCTATCTCTCTGTCTCCTGTGTCTTATGTGTCTCTTACCGTACAAGGAATAGATGTCCTCAGGTGCACACTCATTACATGAGTACTTAATCAGCAAGAGGGAAAAGATGTAGATTATTAGGGCTCATAGGGTAAATTAATGGCTTTTGACAAGAAAGAATAAAGGATATCCCTGTGATAACGATTACTCAGGAGAGGAGAATCATCCCTTAACCCTTTGAGTGCCAGAGGGGTACGCAATGCATTGCAAAGCAATGCGTACCCCTCTGGCACTCAGAGGGTTAATATCCCCAGTGATAGGAGAGAGCTTGGAAAAACAACATATGTTCCGAATTTACCTGATAAGTAAATTAAAAAAAGACAAGAGTATAACAGATGATAAAAATAGCTTAACCCTTTGAGTGCCAGAGGGGTACAGAATGCATTGAAAAGCAATGAATTCCGTACCCCTCTGGCACTCAAAGGGTTAAGCTGTGTTGTCAGAGAATGTTTAGTCTAGACCCTATCTGTATTGTTACCAGGATATGTTCACTTAACAGCACATACACATCAGAGGAGATCATTACGTCTCTATGGCTTGTAAGTGCAACTGATTAATAGTCAGTCTAAACTCATAATAAAACAGAAATGGATAGTAACTGAGAGATAAGTCTATCTCCATAAAACCACTTAGACTGAGTCACCCGAATGGTTGAACCTTGTTGTGATAAAGCCGCGTCACTTTCCGTTTTGCTGTTTTTAATTGTGTGTGTATCTTACACTGAATACAAAGCTTCTTTCCCACAAAAGAGTTTCAGACAGTAGGTTAAAGGGATAGTAATACTTCGTTTTATCTTCATTTTTTTTTGTAGGCATTAAAAAAACATGTTCCCCCGTTTGGGGAACCCTGAACCAGATAGGCAAAAAAAAAAAAAAAAAAAGGTCCGTGGTCTTTAAGTGCCGGCCACGTGAGCGCATGTCCAGTCTTTAAGGGGTTAAAAAGGCATATTCGTTTCATTCATTGTGTGTGGGTATTTCAAGCGTTAAAAATGTAAATTATTGTTGTTTACTGTTTTCTTTCTTCTCTCCTGAGTGATTAAGGGTTGACTGCAAAGGGGATTCACCTGACTGTAGTGTTACTTTAAAGGAATAGTAATACTTCGTATTATCTTTATTTTATTTTGTAGGCATTATAAAAAACATGAAGAACGATATAAGTCTTATCTCTCAAACCTTTATGATTTGAGAGATATTCACAAGCAAAGTTTCCCCTCTTTCCCCTTTTACCTAGTGTAAGCCATCTCTTCTCAGATGTGGAATCCAGTCCATAGACCAGACAGATAACAGAAGGGGACAATCTTCTTCCTATGAGAACAATGAAAGCCCTGCCCCTTTTACCTAGTGTAAGCCATCTCTTCTCAGATGTGGAATCCAGTCCATAGACCAGACAGATAACAGAAGGGGACAATCTTCTTCCTATGAGAACAATGAAAGCCCTGCCCCCCTTGACAAGTTTTTCAGCTTTTTCCCTTATCTTAATTGAAGATTGTCCCTCTCTGCAGTCTACCTGGGCACCTCCCTTCTGATCTGTAGCAGTGTTACATCAGTAAAAGGGGTGGGAGGGGATACTTTGTCATTGAGTTACTCTTGTACTACAACTCTGACAGAATTGAAATAACACTCTCCAAGGTCCAAATACTATGATGATTAATTAGAGCTGCTTTTATTATTATTATTATTATTATTCTTTATTTATATAGCGCCAACTAATTCCGCAGCGCTGTACAATTGGGAATAGACATACAGAGGTATTAAATAGTACAATCAGATGTGTAGAACAGGAGGATCAGAGGGCCCTGCTCGTGAGAGCTTACAGTCTAGAGGAAGGTTGGTTTGATACAGAAGGAGTAAGTGCTATTGTGTTTAAGTGCCTCCTGCCACATGAACTGCCAGTCAGTGGGTGGGAGTGAGAAGTGCCATTGAGTGCAGTAGTCCGTGCAAGGGGTGAATCTTGGTGATGATGTTTATGGAGGCAGTTGATAGGCCTCCCTGAAGAGGTGAGTCTTCAGGGAGCGTCTGAAGATTTGAAGGCTGGGGGAGAGTCTAATGGGGCGGGGGAGGGAATTCCACAGCTCAGGTGCAGCACGGGAGAAGTCCTGTAGGCGGGAGTGGGAGGATGTGGTAAGAGCTGTGGAGAGCAGAAGGTCATGTGCAGAGCGAAGATGGCGGGCGGGAGTATATTTGGAAATGAGAGATGAAATATAGGGGGGTGCAGTGTTAGTGAGGGCTCTATAAGTTAGCACCAGAGTTTTGAATTTTACTCTGTATGCTAACGGGAGCCAGTGTAGGGACTGACAGAGGGGTGTGGTGTTAGAGAAGCGATGAGTGAGGTAGATTAGTCTTGCAGCAGAGTTCATTATGGACTGTAGCGGGGTTAGTCGGGTGAGAGGCAGGCCAATTAGTAAAGAGTTACAGTAGTCAAGACGGGACATGATGAGTGTTTGGATTAGAATTTTGGTAGTGTCTTCTGTGAGAAAGGGTCGGATTCTAGAGATGTTGCGGAGGTGGAGGCGGCATGAGTTGGAGATTGACTGGATGTGAGGAATGAAGGATAGGGCAGAGTCAAATGTGACCCCCAGGCAGCGTGCTGTAGGGGTTGGTGTGATGGAAGTGTTGTTAACGGTGAGGGTAATGTTTGGGATAAGGCTGGTTGTAGATGGAGGGAAGAGAATTAGTTCAGATTTGCTAAGGTTAAGTTTGAGTTGATGGGAGGACATCCAGGAAGACACAGCAGACAGACAGTCAGACACTCGGGACAGGAGGGAAGGAGAGAGGTCTGGGGAGGAAAGATATATTTGGGTGTCATAGAGATGATGGTGAAACCCAAAGGAGTTTATTAGTTTTCCAAGGGAAGCAGTGTAGATTGAGAAGAGCAAGGGTCCCAGTACTGATCCTTGAGGCACACCAACAGACAGTGGGAGGGGTGGGGAAGTGGAGCCGGAGTATGAAACACTGAAGGAGCGGTTGCAGAGATAAGATGAAAACCAGGAGAGTGCAGTGTCGCAGAGGCCTAGGGAGTGGAGGGCTTGGAGGAGGAGTGGGTGATCGACTGTGTCAAATGCGGCTGACAGGTCCAAAAGAATGAGTAGGGAGTAGTGGCCTTTAGACTTGGCTGAGAGCAAGTCATTGGCCACTTTAGTGAGGGCAGTCTCAGTGGAGTGATGAGGGCGGAATCCGGATTGCAAGGGATCTAGCAGGGAATGGGAGCAGAGGAATTTAGTGAGCCGGTTATATGCAAGGCGCTCGAGAAGCTTGGAGGCAAACGGGAGTAGGGAAATTGGCCGGTAATTTGACAATGAGTTTGGGTCCAGGGAGGGTTTTTTTAGGATGGGAGTGATTAGTGCATGTTTGAACGAGGATGGGAAGGTGCCGGTTGACAAAGAGAGGTTGAATAAGTGAGTAAGGATTGGAGTTAGTAGAGGGGAGAGTTCTTGGGTGAGCTGAGATGGGATTGGGTCGAGAGGGCATGTGGTTAGGTTTGAGCGAGTGAGGAGAAGGGAGACTTCATCCTCAGTGACAGGTGGGAAGGAGCTTAGTGTGTATGTGGGAGAGGCGACAGGGCTGGGCTGGCTGGGTGGGGGTGGTAGTGATGAAATGTCATGTCTGATAGATTCAATCTTGTTCTTGAAGTGGTTGGCGAGATCTTGGGCAGAGAAGTTAGTGGAAGGTGTTTGTGTTGGTGGGTTTAGAAGAGATGTGAAGGTTGAGAAAAGGCGTTTGGGGTTGGAGGAAAGATTAGAAATTAGAGAGGAGAAGAATGACTGTTTAGCCAGGGAGAGGGCAGAGCTATACGAACGGAGAATGAATTTGTAGTGTGTGAAGTCGGCTGTGGAGCGCGATTTCCTCCAGTGCCTTTCAGCAGTGCGTGAGCACCTTTGGAGGTATCGCGTTAGTCTTGTGTGCCAGGGTTGTAGTGGGGTTGTGCGTGGGTGGCGTGGAGTTGCAGGTGCAGCGATGTCAAGGGCTGAAGTGAGAGTGCTGTTGTAGAGAGCAGTAGTTTTGTCTGGGCAAGTAAGTGTGAGGATGGGGTTGAGGATAGGCTGCAGGGAGGTGGAAAATTGTTGCTTATCAAGAGAATGTACATTTCTCCGCATGCGCTTGATTGTGGCGGGGGTGATGGGTTTGTGTGGTATGATGAGGTTACCGGTGAGGAGGTGGTGGTCAGAGAGGGGAAAGGGGACATTAGAGAAGTTGGAGACCGAGCAGAGGTTAGTGAAGATCAAGTCGAGGAAGTGACCATCACTGTGTGTGGGAGAGCTGGTCCACTGCGATAAGCCTAAGGAGGTTGTTAAGGAGAGGAGTTTGAGGGCAGGGGGGGTGTTGTGATTATCTATAGGGATGTTGAAGTCACCCATGATGAGAGTAGGGACATCAGAGGACATGAAGTGAGGGAGCCAGGAGGTGAAGTGATCAAGGAATTGTGCAGTGGGACCAGGTGGCCTGTATATGACAGCGACACGCAGGGGGAGGGGAGAGAAGAGGCGAAGTGTGTGAGCTTCAAATGTAGGGAAGGAAAGAGAGGGAACTTATTATGAAACATTACTATCCCTCTAACTTGCAAACTGTACACACAGGAGTATATATAATGTATATTAATGTACTCACAAGAGTGTGTGTATATTTAATGTGTATTACTATATATATATAATCTACAGTGATTAGTGAGGATAACGCTACAGCTGATACCTTAAAGCAGAACTACCACCTGAAAAAAACTTTAGCTTAAATAATTCCCCATCAGGCGATAGTAGCGTTAGTCGCCAGAATTATTACCTTGTTAAATAGATTTAATCTTTCTTCCCGGGCTGACAGCAGGACGGAGCGCAGGCATCTTGCCATAGTGATGTCCACGCGCCTGCACTGTCAGTCCCTTCTGGAGCCATACGGCTCCTAGCAACGCCTCCTAGACCCGGCTGGGACTGACAGCGCAGGCGCACAGATGTCACTATGCAAGATGTCAGCTCTCCGTCCTGCTGTCAGCCTGGTAAGAAAGGGTAAATCTATTTAAAGGGGAACTACCACCCCACAAAATCTTTATCTTAATTAAGTCCCCATCTGGCGACTAGCTGCTTAGTAGCGCTAGTCGCCAGAAATATTACCTGGTTTAAAAGATTTTTGACTTATTCAGAGGATGACAGTAGCAGGAAGCACGGACATCTTGCCATA
This sequence comes from Rhinophrynus dorsalis, assembly GCA_037306005.1. Taxonomy (NCBI): domain Eukaryota; kingdom Metazoa; phylum Chordata; class Amphibia; order Anura; family Rhinophrynidae; genus Rhinophrynus; species Rhinophrynus dorsalis. The sequence continues at coordinate 3,481,517 of CM074723.1, read as the reverse complement.
GTGACGTCCGTGCGCCTGCGCTGTCAGTCCCTTTTGGAGCTGGCCGGCTCCTAGCAACGCCTCCTAGACCCGGCTGGGACTGACAGCGCAGGCGAGCAGACATCACTATGCAAGATATCAGCTCTCCGTCCTGCTGTCAGCCTGGTAAGAAAGGGTAGTTCCCCTTTAAATAGATTTACCCTTTCTTACCAGGCTGACAGCAGGACGGAGAGCTGATATCTTGCATAGTGATGTCTGCTCGCCTGCGCTGTCAGTCCCAGCCGGCTCTAGGAGGCGTTGCTAGGAGCCAGCCGGCTCCAAAAGGGACTGACAGCGCAGGCGCACGGATGTCACTATGGCAAGATGCCTGCGCTCCATCCTGCTGTCAGCCTGGGAAGAAAGATTAAATCTATTTAACAAGGTAATAATTCTGGCGACTAGCGCTACTGAGCAGATAGTCACCAGATGGGGACTTATTTAAGCTAAAGTTTTTTTCAGGTGGTAGTTCTGCTTTAATCACATTCTTTTTTTCTAAATTGACAAAGGAAGCAACAATGGCAAGCTATGGGCAAATAGACAGAATCGGCATTCAGACAATGAAGACTGCACGAGAATGGTCTCAGAGAAGCAAATATAAAATCAAAAATATTTATTAACATCAAATAATAAAAACATTTACCACATCCCAGACATCCGATTATAGTCTCAGGTCTTACAATAGCACTTTGTATAGTCCACGCATTTCGCATTATACACGCAAAGTCATGAATAAGCGTGTGTAACGTGAAACGCGTGGACTATACCAATTGCTACTGTAAGACCTGCGAGTATAATCGGATGTCTGGGAATGTGGTAAAAGCTTTTATCATTTGATTTTTGATTTTATATTTGCTTCTCTGAGACCATTCTCTGGCCAGTGCAGTCTCCATTGTTTGAGTGCGATAGTTGTGTAGGGGCTGAAGGGAGCCTTGGACTTGCACACCAGATTGGTGGATCTGAGTTTAAAGCCCAATGCTGAATGTTGTGAGACCAGTGTGTGTTCCTAGTAGCACCTGATTTTGTTTTCCCAAATAGACAGAATCACAGAATGTCAAGTCCAAAAAAGACTGGGAAAGGTTATGGTGAATAAAGCTCCTAGACCTGATGGTGTACACCTAAGGGTACTTAAGGATCTGAGTTTGGTACTAGCAAGATCCTTATCTATACTGTAAAAGACAAAGTGGTAATGTCACCACAAAATCGACAGCCGTGCATCTTTCTAAGAGAAATATAGAAAATAACTATGGTTGTTTTAGTGCGGGTAGGGTGTTTAACCCATGAAGAAATCAGGCTAAAATTTTGCAGTCAGGAAGGACTTTTTTTTTCCTCTGGATCAAAAGCAGGAGGTCTACAAAAATATGAACTTGATGGACTTTGGTCTGAGAACTCTGAAACAGATGATTGTACCATATGTGTTCACAAAATTTTGAGATCAAGGAATAAGTCGTTAAGGTGTTGTAGACAACATGTGTTAGGATCACTAGGTGCTTTTATGTCTGAGGAATGAAGACGTAGGAGGATAATGAAAAACTTTGAAAGCTTTGACTGTTTGAATATAGCGTGAAGAGGACACCAACACCCTATAGGGAGATGGACCTCTCATGGTAGAGTTAATGTGGAGGAGGAGAAGATCAAGAAGGGGAGAGATAAACCTCAAATGATACATGACAGAAATGTAGAGACGGAAGAGGATGGGGAGGTTGATATATGGACTTCAGATGGTGCATAATAGAGGCAGTATATGAGGAGTATACAAGGATTAGGAAGGAAGGAGACATGGACTTCAACTGGGGATTGGTAGATAGAGATATAGGCTAAAGATGATGTATGATAGAGGACATGGAGAAGGGGAAGTGGAGGGGGGATTCTTATAGATACCAGGAATGAGGACATCGTATCTAACATTTCGTGGTTGGACTGCTGTAATGGCGGGACCAGTATGATATGATTTAGGGTATTTTCTCTCTGTGAAAGGCACTAGTGGGCTAAAAGAGATTGCACCCTGGGTAGGACACCGTTCCTATAGAGCCTGAAAATGTGTATTTCAGGTTTGTTCCTAGTTGAGCATCTCTGACTTTTAATATAAATATGCAAAATTACCCTTGGGATTAGTCACTCCAAGGGTAATAGGGGGAACCCAGCATTGGACCCCTTGCTCACAGTGCCTAGATCAGCTGCACCTCACTGATGAGACCCAACAATGCAGAAATGTACGTCTGGGGTTGGCTGCTTCTCTTGTTCAAGGAGGAATTGGCTGGCATTTCGTGGTTGGACTGCTGTTATGGTAGGATCAGTATGATATGATTTACGATATTTCCTTTCTGTGAAAGGCACTAGTGGGCTAAAAGAGACTGCACCCTGGGTAGGACACCATTCCTATAGATCCTGCACCCTGGGTAGGACACCATTCCTATAGAGACTGCACCCTGGGTAGGACACCATTCCTATAGAGACTGCACCCTGGGTAGGACACCATTCCTATAGAGACTGCACCCTGGGTAGGACACCATTCCTATAAAGCCTGCACCCTGGGTAGGACACCATTCCTATAGAGACTGCACCCTTGGTAGGACACCATTCCTATAGAGACTGCACCCAGGGTAGGACACCATTCCTATAGAGACTGCACCCTGGGTAGGACACCATTCCTATAGAGACTGCACCCTGGGTAGGACACCATTCCTATAGAGACTGCACCCTGGGTAGGACACCATTCCTATAGAGACTGCACCCTGGGTAGGACACCATTCCTATAGAGCCTGCACCCTGGGTAGGACACCATTCCTATAGAGCCTGCACCCTGGGTAGGACACCATTCCTATAGAGACTGCACCCTTGGTAGGACATCATTCCTATAGAGACTGCACCCTGGGTAGGACACCATTCCTATAGAGACTGCACCCTGGGTAGGACACCATTGCTATAGAGACTGCACCCTTGGTAGGACATCATTCCTATAGAGACTGCACCCTTGGTAGGGCACCATTCCTATAGAGACTGCACCCAGGGTAGGACACCATTCCTATAGAGACTGCACCCTGGGTAGGACACCATTCCTATAGAGACTGCACCCTTGGTAGGACACCATTCCTATAGAGACTACACCCTGGGTAGGACACCATTCCTATAGAGACTGCACCCTGGGTAGGACACAATTCCTATAGAGACTGCACCCTTGGTAGGACACTATTCCTATAGATACTGTACCCTGGGTAGGATACCATTCCTATAGAGACTGCACCCTGGGTAGGACACCATTCCTATAGAGACTGCACCCTGGGTAGGACACAATTCCTATAGAGACTGCACCCTGGGTAGGATACCATTCCTATAGAGACTACACCCTGGGTAGGACACCATTCCTATAGAGACTACACCCTGGGTAGGACACCATTCCTATAGAGACTACACCCTGGGTAGGACACCATTCCTATAGAGACTGCACCCAGGGTAGGACACCATTCCTATACAGACTGCACACTGGGTAGGACACCATTCCTATAGAGCCTGCACATTTGTATTGCAGGTTCGTTCCTAGTTGAGCATCTCTGACTTTTTATATACCACATCTAACACCACTGAGAGATCAAGAATGGAAAGCACGGTTTAAATGTATTTTTTACTAATTTAATAATACCTTATGTAAAGTGCATAGTGTGGAAGTCCCCATAAGAAGAAAAGCCAGATATTTGGGAAATGAAAGATGGGTGAGATATAGAACAGGCAATTGTAAAACAAACAGAGGTCACTGTAAACTTTGAGACCGCTGCTTCCCTGTCCCATTTGTGTCTTTATCACTGCAAACCCTATCACATGCTCACTCCTGATATTCCACCCCACTGTTGTCCTCCCTTTTCCATTCCTTTTTCTGCATTGTATCCCCCTCTTTATACCTTATCACCCCACTTGTAAGTGATCTGTAGTCTCCTTTAGTTCTGGGTTGCTATGTACGTACTGCACTGTTGGCCTGGTTCTGATATCATCCCTACATCTCTTCTCTCAGGACCTAAAGGGAACTTTGTCTCAGGAGCTGGACTTCGAGAACGAGGGGAGGAATTCAGAGCGCTGTGCGCGGGACTTGAAAGCTGTTCCCTATGTATTGATACCCAAAGTGTACTGGGATCACACTAGCAAGGTAAGGAGTCCCCAAATCCCCTTTCTTCGTATGGTTACCTTCACTATACTAGGGCCGCACAAGTACAATGAAGTGGATTAGCTGAGCCTTATATTACACCAGGGACAAAGTCCATAGAGATGGCTCTACTCTTGGGAGGTGGACTGGCACCAAAGGAGAAAAGGATTAGGGTATAGGCGAGAAATCTGTCCCTAGGTTGGAGAGATACAGGGAGAAGTCTACCCCCTGGGTGGGAGGGGATCATGGAGAAATCTCCCCCCTGGGTGGGAGGTAATCAGGAAGATGACTAATTGGTGGGAGGGGATTTGCATGTTATCTGCCCCCTGGGTGGGAGAGAATCTGGATAAAGTCTGCCCCCTGGGTGAAAGGGGATTGGGGCAAAGTCTGACCGCCGGTTGGGTCAGTATCTTGATGGATATCTGTGTGGGTGAGAAGGGAACCAATGTGTGGTCTCGATGAGCACTAGAGAGGAGGATTTGCTCCTTGATTGTAAGCTCTCCGGGTCAGGGTGCCCTTTCCAATGTATGATTCCCTTTGCTGCACTTTTCCACTCCTAATTATGAAATGATCCCACTTTAGCCTGATGCTGTTATCCCTGTCCTGTATTGTACTATTTCTGTAAAGAGCCGTGTGCATTTATTGTGCTGTATAAATACAAATACATAAACAGGCATGTGAGGGGCAGCTATGCTGTTTCAGTGAGGCCTGTACATTAGGGCAGTGCATTAGGAATGTAATACTGTCTGTGTGATAACATTATTCTGAGAGGCCAGGCTTATGGGGGTAGGAGGGAGAAATGTACTAGCTGCACACATTGTAATGTCCACCACGGTGAGGTCTGATATTGCTATCTAGGAAGAGAAAGTTAATGGCAGGATTGGTGTTGGCCCCAAGGATGAGTGAATTAATATGCCTCCTCGTGTCTCTCCGCAGCGTGTGCTGACAGCTGATTACTGTGAAGGCTGCAAGGTCAGCAGTGTGGAGGGGATCAAGAAGCAAGGTCTGGAACTGCGGGATGTAAGTGTCATACATGCATGTGTCAGGTGTGCACGAGGGTCTGAGAAAGAGGACCGAGGGTCAGAGCGAGCACTGATTTTAGAGATCCTATATTATTTATTCCTTTCCAAGGACAGAGTAGAGGGAGGGATTGGAGGAGCCCTCTCGTGGATGGATCTTTATCAATATCACGTCTATGGACCTCATATTTATCACTATGCAGAGGGAAGAGTAGCAGTTGGGGTCAGAGGGAAATCTTCCTTGGATTCTTCAGTAATATTGTGACTACAGACTCCACATTAATTCCTTTTCTGAAAAGAGTTGAGAGATGGGTCTCAACTCTGCTACTAGGCAGACCTGAAAAGTTACTCGCCACTGCAAGCCATAACATACCCACCTGGGCTGAATTTCTACTCGACATTGGCTAGTGGCGAGTGGAAATTTTGAGCCCTGGGTCTGGGGATGTTGACGGGGCATCTGAGGACCCCTTTCTTAGGCATATTAATACATTTGGGGCCTGAACCATATATTAAAGGGGACCTATCACTCGACAGAAAACATTTACATGTTAATTATTAAAAAGTTAAGTACATTTTCATTTCATACCCCTTCTAAGTTGCATAACTTTTTTTTTATTCTAACTTTTAAAAGCATAACTTTGGATGCCCACCCTGCTGTGTCTGTTTAGGAGTCTGACTCCCTAGCACCCTCTGTTGGCTGAGTTCCCTGCACTTCTTATGCTGGAACCTTTTCATGAAACAGTATATTCAGTATGAGTGCTTAACCAACAGTGTGTTCTAGTGACTCAACACGGCAAGCTCCTAAGCAGAGACAGCAGGGAGGTCATCCATAGTTTAATGTTAAACATTAAAGTGAAATTGTGGAAAACACAATCATATTCAACTAAAATAAAGGTAGTGATTTTTTTTTTACAGTAAGGGCAGTAAGGTTGTGAAATTCTTTGGCTGTGTTTGCAATACTGTAGATGCACTCAGAAATAGCTAAGCAAAAAACAAGATGTCATCCATTAAAACTATAGGAAAGGCACTTTGAGCTGAAACAAAGGTAGGGATTTTTTATAGCAGGGGCAGTAGAGTTATGAAATTCTTTGCCTCAGGATGTTGTGATTTCAGATACTGTAGTTGCTTTCAAAAAAGTTCTGTATACCTATCTAGCACAGAACAATATTGAGAATTATGACATTTGGTGACAAAGCAGATAAGATGTTGATCCAGGGAAAAATCTGACTGCCATTTGGAACAACAAAGCTGATATGGCATGGGTTGAATGCGATGGATGCAGGTCTAGTTTTCAGCCACATCAACTGTTACTATTTGTCTAAAGATTTATTGATAAATATTAGGAACAGGTTTTTTTTTCTTTAAATGGCAGAACCACTGTTAAATCTAAAATAAATGATATAATTACGATTGTGTTTTCTGTACGGTCAAGCAGTAACCTTGCTTAAGTTAATTTTAGCTGCCACTCCTCCTAGCATTAGCCAATCCCTGCCCACCAAGTTAGCTCATAGCTAGCATCTGTCCCAATCAATCGTGTATATATTATGCATTGCACGTGGTTAATTATATATTCGTTAGAGATTCACATATGCAATGGGGTTTTGATGACAATGCACTTTATATAGTATAAATACCCAGTCTTTAGGGCTAAGAGTAAGAGAAACACAGCTGCAAAAGAACTAGTCAGAGACGCTCAACTAGGAACAAGCCTGCCCTCGAAATGATGAGGCTCTATATGATAAGTATCCTACCCAGGGTGTAGTCTCTTTTAGCTCACTAGTGCCTTTCACAGAGACAAAATATCCTAAAGCAAATCATACTGATCCTACCAAAAGGCAGTCCAGCCACAAAGTGCCAGGCAATTCCTCTCTGAACGAGAGAAGCAGCCAACCCCAGACGTACGTTTCAGCCTTGTTGGGCCTCATCAGTGAGGTGCAGCTGATCTCTCTAAGCACTGTGAGCAAGGGGTCCATGTCTGGATTACCCTGTTACCTTTAGGGTGACTAGTCCCAAGGGCAATTTGCATATGCAAAAAAACTAGTCAGAGAAGCTCAACTAGGAACGAGCCTACCCTCGAAATGATGAGGCTCTGTAGGTTAAGTATCCTACCCAGGGTACAATCTCTTTCAGCTCACTAGTGCCTTTCACAGAGACAAAATATCCTAAAGCAAATCATACTGATCCTACCAAAAGGCAGTCCAGCCACAAAGTGCCAGGCAATTCCTCTCTGAACAAGAGAAGCAACCAACCCCAGACGTACGTTTCAGTCTTGTTGGGCCTCGTCAGTGAGGTGCAGCTGATCTCTCTAGGCACTGTGAGCAAGGGTACACGTCTGGATTACCCTGTTACCCTTAGGGTGACTAGTCCCAAGGGCAATTTACATATGCAAAAGAACTAGTCAGAGACGCTCAACTAGGAACAAGCCTGCCCTCAAAGTGATGAGGCTCTATAGGATAAGTATCCTACCCAGGGTGTAATATCTTTTAGCTCACTAGTGCCTTTCACAGAGAGAAAATATCCTGTAGCACATCATACTGATCCTACCAAAAGGCAGTCCAGCCACGAAGTGCCAGGCAATTCCTCTCTGAACAACAGAAGCAGCCAACCCCAGACGTACATTTTGGCCTTGTTGGGCCTTGTCAGTGAGCTGCAGCTGATCTCTCTAGGCACTGTGAGCAAGGGGTCCACGTCTGGATTACCCTGTTACCATTAGGGTGACTGATCCCAAGGGCAGTTTGCATATGCAAAAGAACTAGTCAGAGCCGCTCAACTAGGAACGAGCCTACACTCGAAATAATGAGGGTCTATAGGATAAGTATCCTCACTGTCCCAACAAGGACGAAACGTACGTCTGGGGTTGGCTGCTTCTGTTGTTCAGAGAGGAATTGCCTGGCATTTCATGGTTGGACTGCCTTTTGGTAGGATCAGTATGATGTGCTTCAGGATATTTCCTCTCTGTGAAAGGCACTAGTGAGCTAAAAGAGACTACACCCTGGGTAGGATACTTATCCTATAGAGCCTCATCATTTCGAGGGCAGGCTCGTTCCTAGTTGAGCGTCTCTGACTAGCTCTTTTGCATATGCAAATTACCCTTGGGACTAGTCACCCTAAGGGTAACAGGGTAATCCAGACGTGGACCCCTTGCTCACAGTGCCTAGAGAGGCACAACAAGGCTGAAATGTACGTCTGGGGTAGGCTGCTTCTCTTGTTCAGAGAGGAATTGCCTGGCACTTTGTGGCTGGACTGCCTTTTGGTTGGGTCAGTATGATGTGCTTTAGGATATTTCCTCTCTGTGAAAGGCACTAGTGAGCTAAAAGAGATTGCACCCTGGGTAGGATACTTATCCTATAGAGCCTCATCATTTCGATGGCAGGCTCGTTCCTAGTTGAGCGTCTCTGACTAGCTCTTTTGCAGAAACACAGCTGACCACCATTCTGTCCCCAAGAAAACATCATGCTAAATTAACTCTTCATCTACTGAAACATCTCGTATCATCGATTCCCGTCAATCTTTGCTGAATAAAAGAACTTCTGATTCTATCCAGCTCTGGTCCTTTAAGAGTTAATGAAAGACTTTAACCCTTCAGTTGCTGTCTGTATACTAAATGAAAGAGAAAATCCTTCAGAAGCAGAAAACGCAGTCTAACAACCACATTAGTTATGTCCCGGTCCTGCTCACCCAGGAACAAGTGAGGAGTAGAGAGGTGATACAGGAATTACACCCCCTGGGGTAATCATTTATACGAGAACACAATAGCACAAAACTATCAAACAGAGGTTGTAGGTGGGGTTGGAAGGGAAACCACCAATACTGAGATGGACAGACTCAGGGAGACCTTCACTACCAGGGCCGGATTTACATCTCAGGAGCCTGTAGGCACAGAAATCTGAAGCCCCCCCCCACTGGCCATCTCCACTGGACACCTCCACAATGCTCCTAACCTCCACATTACCCATCATCTCCATATTGCCCTCACATTGCCCCCCATCAGCTCCAACTTGCCCCCATCAGCTCAAACTTGCCCTCACATTACCCCCTCATCTCCACATTGCCCTCATCAGCTCCAACTTGCCCTCACATTACCCCCGTCAGCTCCATCTTGCCTTCACATTACCCCCATCAGCTCCAACTTCCTCCATCAGGTCCAACTTGCCCTGTTTCCTAGCTCCCTTGTGGTCCAGCAGCAGGAAAAGTCTGTGCCTGCTTCTGCACAGAACTGTAGCTCCCGTTGCTCCTGCACGGCCTACTCTTTAGGAATGCAGAGCGCTGGGAGATGATGTCATTGTATTAAATATTTTAATTCACCCTACCCACTGCCTGCCTGCCGTCCGGAGAGATCCTGATGTTGCTCCCGCACGGTCTTCTCTGTAGGAATGCAGAGCGCTAGGAGATGATGTCATGATGATGTCATCTCCCATCGCTCTGCATTACTAAAGAGCCACTGAGGGAGCAACAGCAGGATCTCACCGGGCGGCAGGCAGGCAGTGGGTAGGGTGAATTAAAATATTTAATACAATAAAAAAAAAAAGAATTGATTCCAATGACAGACACCCATCTGTGGGATGCACCTGTAGGCAGATGCCTACTCTGCCTTATGGCAAATCCGGCCCTGTTCACTACACGTTCTGAAGACTAACATCTCTCATCCTAAACCTGCATCTCTCTCCCTTCTAATTCAGATCAGCCGAGCCACAGAAATTATCATTCCCCTCACATTCCAAGTGGTCACCAGATGACTAAATAGACACACAGCGTAACACACCATATAAACGTGGGGATAATAGCCAGACCGTGGTTCATGAAGGTGTTATGATGATCCCCCATTTCTTTATAAACCCCACTCCCAATATCGTCTCAGCCTTGAGTCCCCTTTTTTCCTTTACTTTCTTAGTTACACCATGTTACCTCCCCTTTTTTCCTTTACTTTCTTAGTTACACCTTGTTACCTCCCCTTTTTCCCTTTACTTTCTTAGTTACGCCTTGTTACCTCCCCTTTTTTCTTTACTTTCTTAGGTACGCCTTGTTGCCTCCCCTTTTTTCCTTTACTTTCTTAGTTACGCCTTGTTACCTCCCCTTTTTTCTTTACTTTCTTAGTTACACCTTCTTACCTCCCCTTTTTTCCTTTACTTTCTTAGGTACGCCTTGTTGCCTCCCCTTTTTTCCTTTACTTTCTTAGTTACGCCTTGTTACCTCCCCTTTTTTCTTTACTTTCTTAGTTACACCTTCTTACCTCCCCTTTTTTCATGATTTTTTTTGTCTTTCTTCAGGCAGCTGAAAAACTCATTCAAGTTTTTGCTGAGCAGATATTCTTCACAGGATTTATTCACGCGGACCCTCACCCGGGCAATGGTAACTACCTTCCTATCTATCGTACTTATCACGTTACATTAAAAAATTAAGCTTAGAATTAAAGCAAACAGAGATGACATTAGGCTGATCTGTAAAAGCAGCACAAGAAGGCAAAGGCCCCTTACTGGATAGTAAAAAGCATACGGCTCATCTCTGCCATACCTGGAGATATGTTCATTATTATTTCTAGGATTTTTTTGTGTCTACGTAAAACATTTGGAACCAGACTAGAATTCAGATTGTCACGTTTCCTGCAGCCTACCCTCACCTGTGCCACAAGACCAGTACTGAGAAATCTCTTTTGCAGGATAATCTGTCAGTATGAGTTCACAACTTTGCTGACCTGTGATTGTGTAGTACAATAAGATGTGATAAAGGCAAGATCATAAGTGGACTTATTACCACCTCCCCATCAAAAAGAGCTCTGTTAGTATTATTGACTTAAAACTTCTTAAAGGGATAGTAATACTTCGTTTTAAATTTATTTTATTTTGTAGGCATTAAAAAACATGAAGAACGATATAAGTCTTATCTCTCAGACCTTTATGGTTTGAGAGATATTCACAAGCAAAGTTTCCCCTCCCGCCCCTTTTACCTAGTGTAAGCCATCTCTTCTCAGATGTGGAATCCAGTCCATAGACCAGACCGATAACAGCAGGGGACACTCTTCTTCCTATGAGAACAATGAAAGCCCTGCCCCCCTTTTACCTAGTGTAAGCCATCTCTTCTCAGATGTGGAATCCAGTCCATAGACCAGACAGATAACAGCAGGGGACAATCTTCTTCCTATGAGAACAATGAAAGCCCTTCCCCTTTTACCTAGTGTAAGCCATCTCTTCTCAGATGTGGAATCCAGTCCATAGACCAGACAGATAACAGCAGGGGACAATCTTCTTCCTATGAGAACAATGAAATCCCTGCCCCCCTTGACAAGTTTTTCAGGTTTTTCCCTTATCTTAATTGAAGATTGTCCCTCTCTGCAGTCTACCTGGGCACCTCCCTTCTGATCTGGCTGAGCAGTGTTACATCAGTAAAAGGGGAGGGAGGAGGAAACTTTATCATTGAATTACTCTTGTACTACAACTCTGACAGAAATAACACTCTCCAAAGTCCAAATACTATGATGATTAATTAGAGCTGCTTTTATTATGAAACATTACTATCCCTTTAAGTTTACCTTTTTTTATTTTTTTTATTTTTTTTTTTTTTAAATATGTTGTTGATCTTCTCCCCTTGATCTTGAAGAGGTCACTCAGCCTTCGCAAAACTGACCACCTAGATATCTGACCACTAAACTGCAGTACAATGTATGTCCTACTGAAGAGAGTTCCACTCACATGTGCTTTACACAAGCTAATGACTCACCTTTATAGAAATAAGAGATGTTTTATTCAGTGTACGTTCCTATAATGACATCCTATATATATCATATCCTCTTTCCAATAACCATTTAGCCAGAAACAAAGATTGTTCATATTAATTAGATCTCCTAGAGCAATTTCTTTTGATCTTAAAAAACTGTTTTTTGAGGACACCCAGTAGCCAGTACTTTTTAACCTGCCTTGGTTTCTGCCTGCTCTGCATCCCATCTAGCCTGGAAGGAGGACTGTTCCCCTGGCTGCTGGAGGAATCAGCCCTCTCCAGTGTTCCCAATTCTGAGCAATTCTCATCCACATCTTCACACAATCTTGCAAATCTGTTGGACTGAGTGAACTCAGAACTGGCCTTCCTCTTCCTCTGCCCACTACCTCCCCTCCTTACTGTTACCCAGCTGCCTACCTGCCACTCCTCACCTATAACCCTACCTTCTTCACCACTAACCCCACATACTACCTGCCCTGTGAGTTCTATACTCCTTTCCAGGTTTCCAATGTCGCACAATGTTACAGTAATTCTTTCCAGATCCAATATCTTAGATTGTAAAAATAAAATATACTCACACTTGGCACAGCGGTATGACCCCTGGAACGACTGCTCCAAGTGTTCAAACGTGACAAGATGTGCACTGCGTGAGATTGTCTAACCTGCTTAGTTTTACAATTCAAATAGTATTACACTGTCCTCTAATTCTCACTCTGAGGTAAAGTAAACCAAATGTAAATGTAGGTGTAATAAATATCTTAAAATTACCTTCACCACAGAGCTTCGCTGGTTTCCTACTCCAGATTCTTTCCAACACTTGTCTGCAATCCATTTGAATGCAAGCCACAAAGAGCACACTCACAATGAGCCTGGGACCTGTATTTAAAGGGATAGTAATGTTCCATAATAAAAGCAGCTCTAATTAATCATCATAGTATTTGGACTCTGGAGAGTGTTATTTCAATACTGTCATAGTTGTAGTACAAGAGTAATTCAATGACAAAGTATCCCCCTCCCACCCCTTTTACTGATGTAACACTGTTCAGCCAGATCAGAAGGGAGGTGCCCAGGTAGACTGCAGAGAGGGACAATCTTCAATTAAGATAAGGGAAAAACCTGAAAAACTTGTCAAGGGGGGCAGGGCTTTCATTGTTCTCATAGGAAGAAGATTGTCCCCTTCTGTTATCTGTCTGGTCTATGGACTGGATTCCACATCTGAGAAGAGATGGCTTACACTAGGTAAAAGGGGCGGGAGGGGAAACTTTGCTTGTGAATATCTCTCAAACCATAAAGGTATGAGAGATAAGACTTATATCGTTCATCATGTTTTTTTTAATGCCTACAAAATAAAATAAAGATAAAACGAAGTATTACTATCCCTTTAAAGTAACACTACAGTCAGGTGAATCCCCTTTGCAATCAACCCTTAATCACTCAGGAGAGAAGAAAGAAAACAGTAAACAACAATAATTTTGCTTTTTAACTCTTGAAATACCCACACACAATGAATGAAACTAATATGCCTTTTTAACCCCTTAAAAACCGGACCCCCGCGCACGTGGCCATCACTTAAGGACCACGGGCCTTTTTTTTTTTTTTGCCTATCTGGTTCAGGGTTCCCCAAACAGCATGCAGCCACGCGGGGAGCCCTGAAATCCATGACGGCCCTGGCAAGTCATTGGGCCTTATTGCATGTTGGACCCATGATGTGCCAGGACCGTCATGGGTCCTTAAAGGGTTAAACACCCCAACACACTTGCATGTACTTTTTACCTGATTTTTTTTCTAACTCCGCTTGTCTGCAATCCATTTAATGCAAATCACAAAGAGACAACTTTCCATTCATAAACCTAAATGTAGGGTCACATCTTATCTATATATATAAAAGAAGACTTTGTGCCTGCCAAAACACACCCAGGGGAGGCAGAAAGCAGGAGTTACTACTCCTATTGGGTGATTCAGTCATGCAGGGAGTTGGCCCGCCTCCACTATGCAGCCCGCCCACCACTATCAAAGTCAGAAAAAAACAATATGGCCGCCACTTGCTTCTACACCACAGACAAACACACATGCCTCACTCATACAGCACCACACAAACACACACAGACCACCACACACACATGCCCCCACTCACACACACAGCACCACATACACACACAAAGCCAGAAATAAATATGGCTGACACACACACACACACACACAGTCACTCACCCTGACTCCCAATGGCCTCAGCAGGACCTGTAGTGCAGCACCAGGGGAACAAAATGGCACTCAAAGGGTTAAGGTAGGCCCTCATTGCTCAATTATTTCTTCACTGTCATCATTTGCCATGCAAGACACAGGACAGACAGCCATCAGGTACACACTTAACCCACTGACTGCCACAGGGTTGTGTATCAAGTTTTACCCCTCAGGGAGTGTGTTCAACCCCCACACACTGTAAACCTGCATTTCCCTCCCACTTCTCCTCCTACCCCAGCCTATTACTAGCACTTTTCCACATTTATGTTAAGCCCCGCCCCCACTCGCGATTAAGCCCCGCCCACTTTTAACCCAGATTGCCCCATTTGTCTCTCCACATCAGCACCACATAACTCCCCTCTAGGGACTTCACAAGTCAGTGTTCCCAGGTATGAATACACTTCCCACTGCTATTTAACTCTCACATGCCTCTCTATACATTAACCCTTTGAGTGCCAGAGGGGTGCACAACTCATGCACGCATGTGTTTCTGCGCATATATGTTGTTTGTGTGTGTACATCTGTTACATATGTGTGTGCATCTCCAGTGTGTCTGTGTGTGCGTGTCTTTTGCATGTCTCTGCCGCTCACTGTGTGTATGTGCATACCTCCCAACATTTCACATGGCCAAAGAGGGACACTGTAGTTTTAGGTGATATTGTTGGGGGCGTGGCTGGTGGGCGGGGCATTAGTAAGAATTTTTAGGTTATTTCATGACCTATTACTGGTTATTTATGTAACTGAATAAATGATTTAGTGCAAGACCAAAGTATTTTATTTGCACAGACTAATGTATAAACACATATACTGAAGTTTATTGCTGTAGAGCAAAGTAATACACACCACACAGTCAGGGCTGGTGCAAGGATTTTTGCCACCCTAGGCAAAACCTATTTTTGCTGCCCATTTCGTTATGCCCCTTGTGTCCCACCCCTTTATACCCCGCCTACTTATACCCCACCTCTTTTCATGATTGTCCTCTCTCTGCCCCCTGGCCCAGTCTGCCCCTGGTCTAGAGATGCCTGTAAGAGATGCCCCCCACCAGCTCCAACTTGCCCCTTATCAGCTCCACTTTGGCCCTATCAGCTGCACTTTGCCCCCCATCAACTCCAACTTCCCCCCATCAGCTCCACTTTGCCCCCATCAACTCCAACTTACCCCCATCAGCTCCACTTTGCCCCCCGCCAGCTCCACTATGCCCCCCATCCGCTCCACTATGCCCCCCACCAGCTCCACTATGCCCGCAGCAGCTCCAACTTGCCACCATCAGCTCCACTTTGCCCACCATACGCTCCAACTTGCCCCCATCCACTCCACTATGCTCCCCATCCGCTCTAACTTGCCCCCACCAGCTCCACTTTTGCCCCCCCTTCAATTCCACTATGCCCCTATCAGCTCCAACTTGCCCCTATCAGCTCCAATTTACCCCCATCGGCTCCACTATGCCCCCAGCAGCTCCAACTTGCCACCAACAGCTCTACTTTGCCCCCCATCCGCTCCAACTTGCCCCCACCAGCTCCACTTTGCCCCCCCTTCAACTCCACTTTGACCCCCCTTCAACTCCACTTTGACCCCCATCCACTCCAACTTGCCCCCATCAGCTCCACTTTGACCTCCATCCGCTCCAACTTGCCCCCAGCAGCTCCACTATGCCCCTATCAGCTCCACTTTGCCCCCCATCCGCTCCAACTTGGCCCCAGCAGCTCCAGTATGCCCCCTCAGCTCCAACTTGCCCCCCATCACATACCTGTAGCTCCCGCGCAGTCTTCTCTTCAGTAATGCAGAGCGTGGCGGGAGATCATGACTCCCAGCACGCTCTGCATTACTAAAGATCCGACCCAATGAGGGAGCGCTGTAGCAACACAGACCTGACTGTGTTGTGGTTCCCGGCGTGGTGTGTGCGGGCGCAGCTCTTCTCCGCTGCATGCCCACGCCCCCAGTACGTGTGCACCCTAGGCCGGCGCCTACCTCGCCTATAGGTGGAGCCGGCCCTGCACACAGTCTGACCTCCTAAAAAGAGGGACAACAGGGTGGGAAAGAGGGATAGAGGGACTGTCCCTCCTAAAGAGGGACACTTGGGATGTATGGTATGTGTCTGCCTGTGTGTTGCATATGTCTGTGTTTATCAGTGTGTCTGCATTTCACACTCATGCGCCCAACGGTCATAACATGACGGGCAACGCCGTCCCACATTGCTAGTATTTCCATAAAAGATAGAGTCTTTCAATTTTCTGCCTCTCTGGTATAATCCTCATACTTCTTAATGACAGATCCCCCCTTTATGTGCTTCTTGTACCATAATTGATTGATTTGTTTGAGCTCCATCAAAGCCTTTCTTTTGCTGGGAGAGAGGTTTTCAGAACCCTATGATCTATAGATCAGTTTGGATTCTAGCAAATGTAAGGGTTTTTTCCTGTCTGTGCTCTGTGGGGAGAGGCTTCCTATCTGTGCACTGTGGGGAGAGGCTTCCTGTCTGTGCACTGTGGGGAGAGGCTTCCTGTCTGTGCACTGTGGGGAGAGGCTTCCTGTCTGTGCACTGTGGGGAGAGGCTTCCTATCTGTGCTCTGTGGGGAGAGGCTTCCTGTCTGTGCACTGTGGGGAGAGGCTTCCTATCTGTGCATTGTGGGGAGAGGCTTCCTGTCTGTGCTTTGTGGGGAGAGGCTTCCTGTCTGTGCACTGTGGGGAGAGGCTTCCTATCTGTGCTCTGTGGGGAGAGGCTTCCTGTCTGTGCACTGTGGGGAGAGGCTTCCTGTCTGTGCACTGTGGGGAGAGGCTTCCTGTCTGTGCACTGTGGGGAGAGGCTTCCTGTCTGTGCACTGTGGGGAGAGGCTTCCTATCTGTGCACTGTGGGGAGAGGCTTCCTATCTGTGCTCTGTGGGGAGAGGCTTCCTGTCTGTGCTCTGTGGGGAGAGGCTTCCTGTCTGTGCTCTGTGGGGAGAGGCTTCCTGTCTGTTCACTGTGGGGAGAGGTTTCCTGTCTGTGCATTGTGGGGAGAGGCTTCCTGTCTGTGCTCTGTGGGGAGAGGCTTCCTGTCTGTGCACTGTGGGGAGAGGCTTCCTGTCTGTGCACTGTGGGGAGAGGCTTCCTGTCTGTGCACTGTGGGGAGAGGCTTCCTATCTGTGCATTGTGGGGAGAGGCTTCCTGTCTGTGCTTTGTGGGGAGAGGCTTCCTGTCTGTGCACTGTGGGGAGAGGCTTCCTATCTGTGCTCTGTGGGGAGAGGCTTCCTGTCTGTGCACTGTGGGGAGAGGCTTCCTGTCTGTGCACTGTGGGGAGAGGCTTCCTGTCTGTGCACTGTGGGGAGAGGCTTCCTGTCTGTGCACTGTGGGGAGAGGCTTCCTGTCTGTGCACTGTGGGGAGAGGCTTCCTATCTGTACTCTGTGGGGAGAGGCTTCCTATCTGTGCACTGTGGGGAGAGGCTTCCTATCTGTGCACTGTGGGGAGAGGCTTCCTATCTGTGCTCTGTGGGGAGAGGCTTCCTATCTGTGCTCTGTGGGGAGAGGCTTCCTGTCTGTGCTCTGTGGGGAGAGGCTTCCTGTCTGTTCACTGTGGGGAGAGGTTTCCTATCTGTGCTCTGTGGGGAGAGGCTTCCTGTCTGTTCACTGTGGGGAGAGGTTTCCTATCTGTGCTCTGTGGGGAGAGGTTTCCTATCTGTGCACTGTGGGGAGAGGCTTCCTATCTGCGCACTGTGGGGAGAGGCTTCCTGTCTGTGCTCTGTGGGGAGAGGCTTCCTGTCTGTGCTCTGTGGGGAGAGGCTTCTTATCTGTGCTCTGTGGGGAGAGACTTCCTGTCTGTGCACTGTGGGGAGAGGCTTCCTATCTGTGCACTGTGGGGTGAGGCTTCCTGTCTGTGCACTGTGGGGAGAGGCTTCCTATCTGTGCACTGTGGGGAGAGGCTTCTTATCTGTGCTCTGTGGGGAGAGACTTCCTGTCTGTGCACTGTGGGGAGAGGCTTCCTATCTGTGCACTGTGGGGAGAGGCTTCCTGTCTGTGCACTGTGGGGAGAGGCTTCCTGTCTGTGCACTGTGGGGAGAGGCTTCCTGTCTGTGCACTGTGGGGAGAGGCTTCCTATCTGTGCACTGTGGGGAGAGGCTTCCTGTCTGTGCACTGTGGGGAGAGACTTCCTGTCTGTGCACTGTGGGGAGAGGCTTCCTGTCTGTGCACTGTGGGGAGAGGCTTCCTGTCTGTGCACTGTGGGGAGAGACTTCCTGTCTGTGCACTGTGGGGAGAGGCTTCCTGTCTGTGCACTGTGGGGAGAGGCTTCCTGTCTGTGCACTGTGGGGAGAGGCTTCCTGTCTGTGCACTGTGGGGAGAGGCTTCCTGTCTGTGCACTGTGGGGAGAGGCTTCCTGTCTGTGCTCTGTGGGGAGAGGCTTCCTATCTGTGCTCTGTGGGGAGAGGCTTCCTATCTGTGCTCTGTGGGGAGAGGCTTCCTATCTGTGCACTGTGGGGAGAGGCTTCCTATCTGTGCACTGTGGGGAGAGGCTTCCTGTCTGTGCACTGTGGGGAGAGGCTTCCTGTCTGTGCACTGTGGGGAGAGGCTTCCTATCTGTGCACTGTGGGGAGAGGTTTCCTATCTGTGCTCTGTGGGGAGAGGCTTCCTGTCTGTGCTCTGTGGGGACAGACTTCCTGTCTGTGCACTGTGGGGAGAGGCTTCCTATCTGTGCACTGTGGGGAGAGGCTTCCTATCTGTGCTCTGTGGGGAGAGGCTTCCTGTCTGTTCTCTGTGGGGAGAGGCTTCCTATCTGTGCACTGTGGGGAGAGGCTTCCTATCTGTGCACTGTGGGGAGAGGCTTCCTATCTGTGCACTGTGGGGAGAGGCTTCCTATCTGTGCTCTGTGGGGAGAGGCTTCCTATCTGTGCTCTGTGGGGAGAGGCTTCCTATCTGTGCACTGTGGGGAGAGGCTTCCTATCTGTGCACTGTGGGGAGAGGCTTTCTGTCTGTGCACTGTGGGGAGAGGCTTCCTGTCTGTGCACTGTGGGGAGAGGCTTCCTGTCTGTGCACTGTGGGGAGAGGCTTCCTGTCTGTGCATTGTGGGGAGAGGCTTCCTGTCTGTGCACTGTGGGGAGAGGTTTCCTGTCTGTGCATTGTGGGGAGAGGCTTCCTGTCTGTGCACTGTGGGGAGAGGCTTCCTGTCTGTGCACTGTGGGGAGAGGCTTCCTGTCTGTGCATTGTGGGGAGAGGTTTCCTGTCTGTGCATTGTGGGGAGAGGCTTCCTGTCTGTGCACTGTGGGGAGAGGCTTCCTGTCTGTGCACTGTGGGGAGAGGCTTCCTGTCTGTTCACTGTGGGGAGAGGCTTCCTGTCTGTGCACTGTGGGGAGAGGCTTCCTGTCTGTGCACTGTGGGGAGAGGCTTCCTGTCTGTGCACTGTGGGGAGAGGCTTCCTGTCTGTGCATTGTGGGGAGAGGCTTCCTGTCTGTGCACTGTGGGGAGAGGCTTCCTGTCTGTGCACTGTGGGGAGAGGCTTCCTGTCTGTGCTCTGTGGGGAGAGGCTTCCTGTCTGTGCACTGTGGGGAGAGGCTTCCTGTCTGTGCACTGTGGGGAGAGGCTTCCTGTCTGTGCACTGTGGGGAGAGGCTTCCTATCTGTGCTCTGTGGGGAGAGGCTTCCTGTCTGTGCACTGTGGGGAGAGGCTTCCTGTCTGTGCACTGTGGGGAGAGGCTTCCTGTCTGTGCACTGTGGGGAGAGGCTTCCTGTCTGTGCACTGTGGGGAGAGGCTTCCTGTCTGTTCACTGTGGGGAGAGGCTTCCTGTCTGTGCACTGTGGGGAGAGGCTTCCTGTCTGTGCACTGTGGGGAGAGGCTTCCTGTCTGTGCACTGTGGGGAGAGGCTTCCTATCTGTGCTCTGTGGGGAGAGGCTTCCTGTCTGTGCACTGTGGGGAGAGGCTTCCTGTCTGTGCACTGTGGGGAGAGGCTTCCTGTCTGTGCATTGTGGGGAGAGGTTTCCTGTCTGTGCATTGTGGGGAGAGGCTTCCTGTCTGTGCACTGTGGGGAGAGGCTTCCTATCTGTGCACTGTGGGGAGAGGCTTCCTGTCTGTGCACTGTGGGGAGAGGCTTCCTGTCTGTGCACTGTAGGGAGAGGCTTCCTATCTGCGCACTGTGGGGAGAGGCTTCCTGTCTGCGCACTGTGGGGAGAGGCTTCCTGTCTGTGCACTGTGGGGAGAGGCTTCCTATCTGTGCACTGTGGGGAGAGGCTTCCTGTCTGTGCACTGTGGGGAGAGGCTTCCTATCTGTGCTCTGTGGGGAGAGGCTTCCTATCTGTGCTCTGTGGGGAGAGGCTTCCTATCTGTGCACTGTGGGGAGAGGCTTCCTATCTGTGCACTGTGGGGAGAGGCTTCCTATCTGTGCTCTGTGGGGAGAGACTTCCTATCTGTGCACTGTGGGGAGAGGCTTCCTATCTGTGCACTGTGGGGAGAGGCTTCCTATCTGTGCTCTGTGGGGAGAAGCTTCCTATCTGTGCTCTGTGGGGAGAGGCTTCCTGTCTGTGCACTGTAGGGAGAGGCTTCCTGTCTGTGCACTGTGGGGAGAGGCTTCCTATCTGTGCACTGTGGGGAGAGGCTTCCTATCTGTGCTCTGTGGGGAGAGGCTTCCTATCTGTGCTCTGTGGGGAGAGGCTTACGGTCTGTGCGTTGTGGGGAGAGGCTTCCTGTCTGTGCACTGTGGGGAGAGGCTTCCTATCTGTGCACTGTGGGGAGAGGCTTACTATCTGTGCACTGTGGGGAGAGGCTTCCTGTCTTATGTTTGCAGTGAGAGAGACATGGGGACTGGCATGTGGCAGATTTCTGCTCAATGGAATACTCTGACCTTCTTGTCTTCCTCTTACCAGGAGGACACTTCTGTGATCTAAAGAAATCTTTTTGTCTCTACAGTCCTGGTGAAGAAGGGTCCGGATGGGAAGGCTCAGCTGGTTCTGCTGGATCATGGACTCTATGAATACTTGAGTGAAAGGTATCGAGAAGTCTGCTTCATTAAATGTGTATCTGTGAGACCGTGATTACTGCACACAGTCTTCTACCAGCAATGAGGCAGAGACACACAGTTGTGTGTATGTATGTGCACGTGTGCGTGTGTCTTGAAGACTATTAAATAGATGTCGAATACTGTCGTTAGCAAACACTATTCTGAACCAGAAGTGTGCTTATTGCTGCTACTATGGGATTAGTTGCTTAAAATCGTGCACTGCTTAGAGGCAGAACACATGGAGAGACAAGCATGTGCAATCACAACACACTAAGCAGATAAGACCAGGGACAAGCAGGTAGGCCATGACATTCTCCACAGAAAGAAGTGGGATGAAAACCATAAGTAGAAAGGGAGAAAAGTTGGTAGAGGAGTATTGTCATTATATGAGAATTCTATCATTAGAAGCTTGTCCACCCTGTCATCTTGCTAATAAGAGGAGAAGCTGTCAAGGATACTGTAAGGATGGTCAGTTCAGCAGAAGCAGGTGGAGGAAATTCACCAACCATAGAAGCCCCAGAGCCAAGGGAAATGAGAGACTACCCAAGACCAAACTGTGCAAGATGTGATTATTTATTAATAGTGATATTAATAGAGGGACAGCATCATGTGTGACCAGCTCTGAGTTTGTGTATAAGCTATCAGTTTGATTTTGGATGGATTTTAGAGGCAGGGTCTCGGGGCAAGAGGCATGTGAAAAGAGCTGTCTATGAGACATCTAGTTGGTCTGGAGTCAGTGCCCACACAGGAGCAACTATTTGTTCCTACTTTAAGATGGAGCTAGAAAACAGTGAGGTGATGGAGCTGGGCACGTCAGGGCTAAGTTGTGATTTACTTCTAAAGTATCTTGTGGGATTAAAGGGCAATTCCTGAGGAGGTGACCCTCTAGATACACAGTTTCAAGCTATTTGTCTAAACACATCCTTCAGTTGTCAGAGCAGTGTGAGCCTATTTGCATTGGTTCAGTAATGGCAAGTGAAGGAGAAGAGGGGTCCACTGATGGAAAGGAACTAGCCATACAGGAGCCAGAGTAATCCTCTGCCTGGCGTCTTTCCTGTAGAAGACTATTAATTTGAATTGTGAAGAAGCTGACACTCAAAGGATTCCAAACTCCCTTTATCCATATTAATTTTTTTTTCAGGAGACAGGACAATCCCAGACAGAAATGGCCATTTAACGTGGGTTTGTCCAGTATGTATCTGCCACCCTTTTTCAGAATTCAGTTGTATTTTCTTCAGTAATTTTTTTTCCCCTGCTGCACAGAACAGGGAGCATCTTCTGCAGGGGACATCCAGAGGTAACAAAGTGTTACCATAGATTAAAAGAAAGCAAAAAGGTCTTTAAACAGGGCCTTTTTTTTAGCACTCAGTGACCCCAGGTGGCTGCTTCTTCCGTAGTAAGCAGAATGTCCTGACATTAATCTCCATAGAGAGATAGGTTTGAGGTTTTAATGAGGAGAAGAATTCATGAAATTCAAAAGGGTTTCTGTCCAAAGTGAATTTGTCAGGAAGAGGTTCCTGTGGTTCTGGGAATGCTGCTCTTTGAACAAGACTGGAAACAGAACCATGCCCCACTAGTCATTCAATAGGGGTAACTCTGGGGGCGAACAGATCACCTACATCTTAGCATGAAGTTGGGTCTTACTTACCTGATGGTTTGCTACTGCTTGAAAGAGATACAAGCTTTTGGGTCAAGTTGCTTGAGAAAATCTTGTGGAGTCCATAATTCGTAGGTGGATCAGTTGTTTTATCAACCAGTAAGCCAGAGAAATGGACCTCAGTGGTGGTATACTTCCAGACAGACAAGGATTCCTGGAAAAAAAAGTCCCTGCCACTTAAATAGAGGCTTGAGAAATCTGCTATAGAGTGAAGCCTGTGTGTGGTGTCAACCGTGAGTGTATCCTTGCTGCAGCCAGGGCCCAGAATAAAGTTGTCAACCACAAAGTCTACTTTCTGACCCAAGTTGAGCTGGGGCCAGATCATGAATTACAAAATTCACAGGTCGAAAGGTAGACGAGGCATCAACAGCAAAAACAAGACCCAGGAAGTGTAGTCAGAGACGTTCTGGGCATTGAGACAATCTGAGGCCTAGCAAGTTTAGGGACAGGCAAAGAGTAAAGGCAGGCTGTGCTCTAGCAAGGTCAGTTGATGAGGCAAAGGTCTGGGCAGGTGATGTACACTGTCAAATGAGCTGCTGTCAGAAAACAAGGAATCAGAAGTAATAACCAGATTCTTTTCAGCAAGGCCTAATAACTATTTCTCTGTCGTCCAATATAGGTCACTGGTAACTTTGGGAAGGCAATCCTCCCCTTTTAAGTAGGCAGGAACAATTCTAGAAGTGAATGCTGGGTGGAGCCTACCTCCTCTCCTTGGCTGCAGCTAGCCAATCCCCTCTAGTAAGATTTGTTCCTTGGATGAAGATATAGGCAAGAGAACAGTTCTGCTATAGTTTTAGCTATATTTTATTTTTCTGTTAGATATGGAATACCACCATTAGGCAGATTACCATTACTGACAATTCCCTTAAATGTGGACAGCTCAGTTTCCAGGTGCTTTGGTGGCACCTTAAGCTCTGGGGGGGATCTTGGTTACAAGTTCTTTCCTCAGGAGTTTGCCCACTGAGGCTTCTTCTTGATACATGGTAATCTGAAGACAGAAGATCTGCTGAAAAGTGAGTGCTGAGGTCCACATGTCCCACCCTTCCCCTCCGCACAGGGGTCTCCTTTTGGAGTTCTTATTGCACACTCCTGCACTCACTGTGTTTATCTGTATGTCTGCTGGGTGTTTTGGAGCAAGTTTCTATGGTTACTTAACCCTTTGGTTTCTGGTTAGCATCTTTTGGGGGGTTGTTGGCAATTTCCCTACTGGGTTCAGTGTTTATTGGGTCTGATGACATGTTCTAGTGGTGTTTGATGCAAATTTACTTCATAGTTACAGCTTTGCAAAATTTGTGTTCTGTAAAGGCACGCTTTTACCGCATGGACGCCATTGCTCCATTCACTTCTATGGGACTTTACAGTTTGGGACACATCTCTGCAACTGCTCAACGTAGCGACTTCAGAGATGGTTCATTTTGTTTGTCTGCCCATGCGCTACTATCCGGTCAGCATTTGGTACGTGTTGGGGTTCTTTCTCTGGGAGGACTCCATGGTGGACCCATGGGTTTTGCAGGTGGTGGCAGAGGGTTACAGGATCCCTTTCACCTCTCTTCCTCCCTTCCAGTTTTTCTCTTCTCACACTCCTCAGGGTGTAGAGAAATGCCATCTGTTCAACTGCACCATCCAGGCCCTTCTGGACAAGGAGGTTCTGGAACCGGTCCTCATTCAGGACAAGGGTTTGGGTTTTTACTCAAACCTGTTCGTGGTTTCCAAAAAGGACAGCGCTATCGTCTGATTTTGGACCTCAAGGACCTCAATTCCTTTGTGGTCAAGATTCATTATCACCAGGAGTTCCTAAGGACGGTGATTGTTGCCATGTCCCCTGGGGAATACCTAACTTCTCTGGATCTTCAGGTGTGATCCAGGTGTGCAGGGGTCAGCTGGACCCCTTGAAGATGTCGATATCCCTCCCTCTTCATGCGGAACGGAGTCTGTCATGGTGGCTCAACCTCTCCAATCTGCTGAAGGGCAAGTCCTTCCTGCTGTCCTTCTGGACCACTGTGACGACGGATGCCAACCTATCCAGCTGGGGAGCGGTTCTGGGTCACCTGAAAGCTCAGGAACGGTGGTCTCCAGAGGAATCTCTACTTCCCATCAACGTGTTGGCTCTTTGGGTGATATTTCATGCCCTTAGCCACTGGACACACCAGCTGGAGGTCTGCTCAGTCAGGGTCCAGTCTGACAACGCCACGACAGTGGTTTACATCAACAAGAATGGCGGAACAAGAAGTCTCATGGCTTGGTTGGAGGTCAAGGCTATTTTGTCCTGGGCAGAAGAACACGTTCCTGCCATATCCGCAGTTCATATTCCCGGAGTAGACAACGTCCTGGCAGACTTCCTCATTCGACACACAGTGGACAGCAGAGAGTGGGAACTGCATCAAGAGGTGTTCAACCTCATTGTTCAGAAGTGGGGTGTTCCGTGCATCGACCTGATGGCGACAAGACACAACTGGAAGGTTCCAATGTTCTGCTCTCGTTGGAGGGACCCTCTGGCTCTAGCAGTGGATGCCATGTCCATTCCTTGGCAATTTCCTCTGGCTTACATCTTTCCTCCCATCCCCATGTTGCACAGGGTGATACGGAAACTTCGACTGTAGAGATGTCCAGTCATTTTGATGGCTCCATAGTGGCCTCGGCAGGCTTGGTTCCCGGAGCTTCTGTATCTATCTGTGGTGGAGCCCTTCCGGCTCCCTTGCCATCCGGATCTTCTACAGGGTTACCTGTGGAAGGAGCATGTTCATCATCTATCTTTCACGGCTTGGAAATTGAATCCTGAATACTGAAGATAAAGGGTTTCTCTTCTGGTATGGTGGCTACTATGCTTAGTGCCCGCAAACCTGTTTCTTCTAAGGCCTACCATCGTGCCTGGTAGACCTTTCTATCTTGGTGTGCTGATAAGGATCTCTCCCAGGATTTTGATCTTCCTACGGACTTGACCTCCCTACAGGAAGGTGTGGATAAGGGCCTCAGTTTGAGTTCCCTTACGGTTCAGACATCTGCTCTCTGTTTTCTTTCAGGGAGTTGCTCATACTCGTCCTGTATTTAAGACTCCCGGTCCTCAGTGGGATCTTAATTTGGTTTTGGGTGTCCTTCAGCACCTTGGCTTCTATTACCCTACGCCTGCTGACATGGAAAATGGCTTTTCTCCTGGCGATCGCCTCTGTTTGTCGTGTCGCGGAGTTGCATGCTTTATCTTGTAAACCAGCCTTTTTGGTGTTTCCCAAAGACAAGGCGGTTCTTTATACTTCGTAGGAGTTTCTCCCGAAGGTGGTCTCTGAGTTCCACATTAATCAGGAGATTTTGGTGCCTTCTTTCTTCCCTGACGCTGCCTCTCACAGGGAGAGGGATCTCCACTTGTTGGATATGGTGCGCTGTCTCAGGTTTTATGTGCATTGCACTGAGTCTATATGACAGTCTGACACTCTGTTCATCATTCCTGAGGGTAGGGAGATCTGCACCCAAAGTGACCATTGCATCTTGGATTAAGTCCACTGTTCGTAAGGCTTATGCACGAAGGAAGAAGCCTGTTCCATTTCGGGTCACGGCTCATTCGACAAGATCTATTGGGGCATCAGGCCTCAGCTGATCAGTTGTGCAAGGCTGCCACTTGTTCGACCGTGCACACGTATTCAAAACACTACCATGTTGATGTGCTGGCATCGGCTGATGCCAGCTTTGGGAGGAAGATCCTGGAGGCAGACTTGCCTGTCTAGGATCTTCTTCGTCTGTTCAGTACTCTTTCACTTTTGAGCCCTGTTGGCTCTTGTTCAGTGTGCTGTGTAACAGTTCCTGGGATATTGTTACCCCTGTTTAGTTTCCGTTGACACTTTGTTGTTATTGTTGGGCTATCTATGATGGTTCATATATGATCTGGTGACTTTGGGGGCCCTGCGCCTGGTTTTTGCCTTACTTCCCGCCTCTGGGAAACTCAATGGGTTACCAGTAACCTATATTTGATGACCGAGAAAAGAGGATTTTAGTCTTACCTGTTAAATCCTTTTCTCTTAGTCCATACAGGTTACTGGTCTCCCACCCTGTCAAGGGACCATGCTTGGCTCTACTGTGTCAAATTGTGGGGGTCCTTTTGAGTTCATGCTCACAGGACTCTTCTTTCCCATCTTACTATCTAAGTTAGTAAGTTAGTATCTCAAATCTTACTGGAGCTGATTAGCTGCAGCCAAGGAGAGGAGGTAGGCTCCACCCAGCATTCACTTCTAGAATTGTTCCTGCTTACTTAAAGGGGTGGATTGCCTACCCAAAGTTACCAGTAACCTATATGGACTAAGAGAAAAGCATTTAACAGGGAAGACAAAAATTCTCTTTTAAGGAGGCTTAGACTGGAGACAGTTAAATAGGAGCTGAAAGATGCTCTTACAGTCTCTACTCTGAACCTGAGGTGTGTAAACCATAGGATAAATTGTAAGCAATCATTCATATGTGCCTACACACTGGTATAAGCACTGAGAAGCACGTTAGTCATGGCTTACTTGTTTGTTGCTGTCAGCTGAGAATGATAGCAGGGCTCAAAATTTCCACTCGCCACTAGCCAATGGCGAGTAGAAATTCAGCCCTGGTTGGTATGTTATGGCTTGCAGCGGCGAGTAACTTTTCAGGTCTGGCTAGTAGCAAAGGACTTAAAATTATAAGCCCTGATGATAGTGTCTGTGTGACTTCTGCTCATTGTACTTTGTGTGTTTGTGACTACCGCACATTGTACAGTATGTGTGTTTGTGTCTGCCACTTCTGCTAGTTGTACTGTGTTTTTGTGCATTGTGTACATCTGTTTGTCCTACTTTGAATAGAACATTGTATTTGTTGTAACACACAGAGATCGCACATCCCTGTGTAAACTGTGGCGAGCCATTGTACTGAGGAACCGTCAGGACATGGAGAAGCACTCGGCTGAACTTGGGGTCAAAGGTTTGTGAGTTTGCATACTGTGCTTTTGTGGTATCAGTACTCTCTGCGACCTGTTTGTATGATTTGTATATATTTTTGTTGCACCAGAACACTGTGATCCATTTGTCTGTGTATATTGTGTTTGCATAGAGCCACCACCTACCGTCCTCATTCACACTTATTAGACATCTTCCTTCAGTCCTCATTCCCACTTACTGCACCATCTCCTATAGTCCTCATTCACACTTATTACACAACTTCCCTCAGTCCTCATTCCCACTCTTTGCACCACCTCTTACAGTCCTCATTCCCACTCACTGCACCACCTCTTACTGTCCTCTCATTCCCATGCACTGCACCACCTCTTATAGCCCTCATTCCCACTTACTGCACCACTTAATACTGTCCTCATTCCCACTCACTGCACCACCTCTTACAGTCCTCATTCCCATGCACTGCACCCTCTTACAGTACTCATTCCCACTCACTGCACCACTTCATACTGTCCTCATTCCCACTCTCTGCACCACCTCTTACAGTCCTCATTCCCACTCTCTGCACCACCTCTTACAGTCCTCATTCCCACTCACTGCACCACCTCCTACACTCCTCATTCCCATGCACTGCACCCTCTTACAGTACTCATTCCCACTCACTGCACCACTTCATACTGTCCTCATTCCCACTCTCTGCACCACCTCTTACAGTCCTCATTCCCACTCTCTGCACCACCTCTTACAGTCCTCATTCCCACTCACTGCACCACCTCCTACACTCCTCATTCCCACTCACTGCACCACCTCTTACAGTCCTCATTCCCACTCACTGCACCACCTCTTACAGTCCTCATTCCCACTCACTGCACCACCTCTTACAGTCCTCATTCCCACTCACTGCACCACCTCTTACAGTCCTCATTCCCACTCACTGCACCACCTCTTACAGTCCTCATTCCCACTCACTGCACCACCTCTTACTGTCCTCATTCCCACTCACTGCACCACCTCCTACACTCCTCATTCCCACTCACTGCACCACCTCCTACAGTCCTCATTTCCACTCACTGCACCACCTCTTACAGTCCTCATTCCCACTCACTGCACCACCTCTTACAGTCCTCATTCCCACTCACTGCACCACCTCTTACTGTCCTCATTCCCACTCACTGCACCACCTCCTACACTCCTCATTCCCACTCACTGCACCACCTCCTACAGTCCTCATTTCCACTCACTGCACCACCTCCTACAGTCCTCATTTCCACTCACTGCAACACCTCCTACAGTCCTCATTCCCACTCTCTGCACCACCTCCTACAGTCCTCATTCCCACTCACTGCACCACCTCCTACAGTCCTCATTCCCACTCACTGCACCACCTCCTACACTCCTCATTCCCATGCACTGCACCCTCTTACAGTACTCATTCCCACTCACTGCACCACTTCATACTGTCCTCATTCCCACTCTCTGCACCACCTCTTACAGTCCTCATTCCCACTCTCTGCACCACCTCTTACAGTCCTCATTCCCACTCACTGCACCACCTCCTACACTCCTCATTCCCACTCACTGCACCACCTCTTACAGTCCTCATTCCCACTCACTGCACCACCTCTTACTGTCCTCATTCCCACTCACTGCACCACCTCTTACAGTCCTCATTCCCACTCACTGCACCACCTCTTACAGTCCTCATTCCCACTCACTGCACCACCTCTTACAGTCCTCATTCCCACTCACTGCACCACCTCTTACAGTCCTCATTCCCACTCACTGCACCACCTCTTACTGTCCTCATTCCCACTCACTGCACCACCTCCTACACTCCTCATTCCCACTCACTGCACCACCTCCTACAGTCCTCATTTCCACTCACTGCACCACCTCTTACAGTCCTCATTCCCACTCACTGCACCACCTCTTACAGTCCTCATTCCCACTCACTGCACCACCTCTTACTGTCCTCATTCCCACTCACTGCACCACCTCCTACAGTCCTCATTTCCACTCACTGCACCACCTCCTACAGTCCTCATTTCCACTCACTGCAACACCTCCTACAGTCCTCATTCCCACTCTCTGCACCACCTCTTACTGTCCTCATTCCCACTCACTGCACCACCTCTTACAGTCCTCATTCCCACTCACTGCACCACCTCCTACACTCCTCATTCCCACTCACTGTACCACCTCCTTCAGTACTCATTCCCACTCACTGCACCACCTCCTACAGTCCTCATTCCCACTCACTGCACCACCTCTTACAGTCCTCATTCCCACTCTCTGCACCACCTCTTACTGTCCTCATTCCCACTCACTGCACCACCTCTTACAGTCCTCATTCCCACTCTCTGCACCACCTCTTACTGTCCTCATTCCCACTCACTGCACCACCTCTTACAGTCCTCATTCCCACTCACTGCACCACCTCCTACACTCCTCATTCCCACTCACTGTACCACCTCCTTCAGTACTCATTCCCACTCACTGCACCACCTCTTACAGTCCTCATTCCCACTCACTGCACCACCTCTTACTGTCCTCATTCCCACTCTCTGCACCACCTCTTACAGTCCTCATTCCCACTCACTGTACCACCTCTTACAGTCCTCATTCCCACTCACTGCAACACCTCTTACAGTCCTCATTCCCACTCACTGCACCACCTCTTACTGTCCTCATTCCCACTCACTGCACCACCTCCTACACTCCTCATTCCCACTCACTGCACCACCTCTTACTGTCCTCATTCCCACTCACTGCACCACCTCTTACAGTCCTCATTCCCACTCTCTGCACCACCTCCTACACTCCTCATTCCCACTCACTGCACCACCTCTTACTGTCCTCATTCCCACTCACTGCACCACCTCCTACACTCCTCATTCCCACTCACTGCACCACCTCCTACACTCCTCATTCCCACTCACTGCACCACCTCCTTCAGTCCTCATTCCCACTCACTGCACCACCTCTTACAGTCCTCATTCCCACTCACTGCACCACCTCTTACAGTCCTCATTCCCACTCACTGCACCACCTCTTACTGTCCTCATTCCCACTCACTGCACCACCTCCTACAGTCCTCATTCCCGCTCACTGCACCACCTCCTACACTCCTCATTCCCGCTCACTGCACTACCTCCTACACTCCTCATTCCCACTCACTGCACCACCTCTTACAGTCCTCATTCCCACTCACTGCACCACCTCTTACTGTCCTCATTCCCACTCACTGCACCACCTCCTACAGTCCTCATTCCCGCTCACTGCACCACCTCCTACACTCCTCATTCCCGCTCACTGCACTACCTCCTACACTCCTCATTCCCACTCACTGCACCACCTCTTACAGTCCTCATTCCCACTCACTGCACCACCTCTTACAGTCCTCATTCCCACTCACTGCACCACCTCTTACTGTCCTCATTCCCACTCACTGCACCACCTCCTACAGTCCTCATTCCCGCTCACTGCACCACCTCCTACACTCCTCATTCCCGCTCACTGCACTACCTCCTACACTCCTCATTCCCACTCACTGCACCACCTCTTACAGTCCTCATTCCCACTCACTGCACCACCTCTTACTGTCCTCATTCCCACTCACTGCACCACCTCCTACACTCCTCCTTTGCATTTACTCAAAGAGCTGAGCTAAGAACAAGAGATCCTCCATTAAGACTATAGGAAAGGTGCTTCCTTCTTATTCATATCTCCCTCTCTTACACTTTTCATTCCCTTTCATTTTATCTCCTACTATATTTTTAATTCCCATTTATTTCACCCCCTCCTGCAGTTCTCTTTCCTAGTCATCACCTCACTTCCCTATACAGTCCTCATTCCTGTTCATTTCACCTTCTGCATTCCTCATCCCTATTTATTTTATATCCTACAGTCCTCGGTGCATTTATCTGACAGTCATCATCCCTATACTTTTCACCTCCTAGAGTCCTCATCCCTATTCATTTGACATATCCTGTAGTCCAAATTGCATTCATTTTATTTCCTATAGTCTTCATTCCTATCCATTTCATCTACTCCTGTAGTTATTTCCCATTCATTTCACTATCCTCCTTCAGTCCTCATCCCCATTCATTTCACATCCCACAGTTCTCATTGCATTCATTTTACTTCCTATAATATTCATTCCCATCCATTTCACCTTCTTCTGCAGTTCA
Source organism: Rhinophrynus dorsalis (assembly GCA_037306005.1). NCBI lineage: Eukaryota > Metazoa > Chordata > Amphibia > Anura > Rhinophrynidae > Rhinophrynus > Rhinophrynus dorsalis. Next base: position 3,449,699 of record CM074723.1, on the reverse strand, counting down.
TTTTCCCATTCGTTTCAGTTCCTTTACTGGCCTCGTCCCTGTACATTTCACATCCTGCAGTCCTCAATGCACAAATTTTACTTCCTACAGTGTTCATTCCTATGCATTTCACCTGCTCCTGCAGGGCTCTTTCCCATTCATTTTGCTTACTCCTACCGTCTACATCTCAATTCATTTTGCCTCCTACTTTGCTCATTCCCATTTGTTTTACATCCTACAGACCCCGTTGCATTCATCTTGCTTCCTGTAGTCTTCTTTCCTATGCATTGCTCCTGCAATTCTTTTTCTCATTAATTTCCCATCCTACAGTCCACATTCCTATTAATTTCCCATCCTACCGTCCTCATTGCATTAATTTTACATCCTAGTCATCATTCCAGCTCACTTTCCTCCTACAGTCCTCATGCCTATTCATTTCGCATCCTACAGTCCTCATTCCTATTCATTTCAGATCATACAGTCCTCATTGCATTCATTTTACCTCCTAGTTATCATTCCTGCTCATTTTCCTCCTGCAGTCCTCAATCCTATTCATTTCACATCCTACATTCCTCATTCCTATTCATTTCACATCATACAGTCCTCGTTACGTTCATTTTACTTCCTATAGTCTTCATTGCTATTCTCCTGCACTTCTCTTTCCCATTCATTTCATCTCCACCTATAGTCCTAATTCTTATTCACTACATCACCTCCAATGGACCTTATTCCTATTACTTTTACTTTCAACTATATTCTTTAGTCCCATTCATATCATAAGCCCTTACAGTGCTTGTTCCCAATCATTTCGTCGTTCCCATTCTCACTCTCATTCCCACTCATTTCACTTCATCCTACATTAATCTCCATTCCCCTTTGTTTAATTTCTCATACAGTCCTTTTATGCATTAATTCTACCTACAGTTCTTATTTCTTTTCAATTCATCACCTTCATTAGTTCTTATTCACATTCATCTGAATTCCTTCTGCATTCCGCTTTCCCATTCATTTCACTTCCTCATACAGTCCTCATCCCTATTCATTTCACCTCCTGCAATCCTCACTGCAATCATTTTACTTCCTATGGTCTTCATTCCTCTCCATTTCCCCTGTTCCTGCAGTTCTCTTACCCATTCATTTCACTTCCTCATACAGTCCTCATCCCTATTAATTTCACCTCCTGCAATCCTCACTGCAATCATTTTACTTCCTATGGTCTTCATTCCTCTCCATTTCCCCAGTTCCTGCAGTTCTCTTTCCCATTGATTTCACTTCCTCATACAGTTCTCATCCCTGTTCATTTCACCTCCTGCAATTCCCACTGCAATCATTTTACTTCCTATGGTCTTCATTCCTCTCCATTTCCCCTGTTCCTGCAGTTCTCTTACCCATTCATTTCACTTCCTCATACAGTCCTCATCCTTATTCATTTCACAGTCCTCATTGCATTAATTCTACTTCCTACTGCAGACTGGCTTCTACAAGATAATGAACAGTAAAAAAACTACATTTAAAAACAGACAGTGAATCTAGTACTGTTGCTCAGCACTGTGTGGGATAGAGTGGCTGTAATGAGCAAGGAAATTTCAGGCCAAAATCAAAACTAGGGACCAGTTGATGAGTACATGGCTTGAGGACACCTCTCAGGAACAGCTTGTAATACTGGATGTTAGGCTTTACAGGCCAGGAAGAAAGTCAGAATTGAAGGGTGGATAGAGTTAACAGGATGCATTTAGCTGGAGACTAAAGGAAAGTCAGTTTGAGAGCTGGGTTACAACAAGAAGCGTGAGGAGTTGAAGGAGGGTAACCAATGTCAGTAGGCAGACAGGAAATTAGTATTATTAATTTAAGGAGCCGTCAATATGAGGCAGCAGACAAAGCTAAATGAGTATACTGGCTGGAAATCACCATGCTAGTCAAGGCATGCCATGTCTCTATCCTCTCAGACGAGGGAAGATCAGTGCTGGCAGCTTCACTGCCCACGCCTGACACCGATACCAGGCTGAGAGGTTGGTGAGTGACCATCAGTCCACTAACAGTTCAAGGTTGTCGGACCGGGCAGGAGAGTCTCCTTTCAATCAACAGATGGAAATGCTGGCCCTTTGCCTGCACTTCTTCAGGTACTAAAGGGAATGCCCGCGAAGATCCAGTCAGAGAATGTGACAGTGGTCACACACGTCAATCTTCTCAGACGAACCCAAGCGAATGAGCTTGGACTGAGGTTTGGGTGCTTCTACAATGAATGGAAGCCCATGTACCAGCCGTCTTGGTGGTTCACATTCCAGGCATGGAAAACGTTGCGGCAAACTTCCTAAGTCATCTAAAACTGGATCCTGGAAACTCGGCCAGAAGGTATTCAAACAGATTGTCCACCGCTGGAGTCTTCTCTGTGGATCTCATGGCATCCTGCAAGAAATGGAGGTTCCATCGTTATGCATTAAGGCAAAAATTCCCCTAGCTTTTGAGATGGATGCAGTGTCCATTCCATGTAACTTTCATCTGGCCTGTGTATTCCTACCAATTCCCCTGATTGCCAAGGTGCAGCAAGATAGAGAATGCTCCGGTCACCTTGGTCACACCTTTTTGGTCCTGTCTAGCTTGGTTCTCGGATCTTCTCAACTTATCCAGAATCACAAATCTTGAAGCTCGGATCCCGTCATCTCTTACATGATTCAAGCTAGGAAGCACATATGTTCTAAGGCCCATCATAGGATTGGGTCTCTTTTTTTTTAACCAGCGTTGCACTGATCCCATGATCCTTCTGCCATGATTTTAGCTTCCTTCAAGACTGTGTGTCCCTCTGAGTGCGGAACAGTCCCATCAGTACACTTAATTTAATGTTTCTGACACTGTGTGCATTTTGGCAAATATGTTCTCCCGTTGGTGCCTCTGTCTTTTTTTTTTTTTTTGTTAGCACTGGATCTGTTTGAATTAAAACTTTAGGGTATTGGCTTTCCAGTTTCACCCACATAAAGAGCTGTTGGGCATTTTGCATACATGGGGCTCGTTTCTATTACCAGCGCTAAAAAAAAACAGGCATTGTGTTTTTTTAAGTCAAGTTTTAGTATCCTATTACCCAACTTGTGAAACAAAATCAGCAGTAATTATACTCACCTCCAGTCAAAAAAAGCCCATAGGAAACCACTAAAAACAATGTGCAAGTGGCATTCTTTTACCCACGCGCTTTATTACTCCCTGTATTGTGGTTACATTTTCTGTCAGTAATCCTGGACCTCAGAGTTGAGGAGTAAAAGCCACGACGACGGTTTAAAGGGATAGTAATGTCTGAAAATAACTTTATTTTATATTGTAGCCCTAAAAAAATCATGAAAAATGATATAAGTCTTATCTCCCAAACCTTTATGGTTTGGAAGATATTCACAAGTAAAATAAAGTATTGTTCACTTTTCCTTGCTGTTTCAGCCAAGTCTGCCATCTAGTGGACAGATTTGGAATTCGTCCACATAGCAACCGGCAGCTCTTTAGCAGTGCCGAGATCACGATCTTTTTGAAAAGAACTGCTTAACTGGAACGATCTACAAAGTGTGCCTGGCTTGAAAGCACACTTTGTAGACCATTCCAATTAAGAAATTCTTTTTAAAGATCATGATCTCAGCACTTCTGGAGAGGCACTGCTGGTCGTGCGACCGGATCCCAAATCTGAAGGGTGGAGCAATGATGTCACTCCAGGGGAAACTTTACTTGTGAATATCTTCCAAACCATAAAGGTTTGGGAGATAAGACTTATATCATTTTTCATGATTTTTTTAGGGCTACAATATAAAATAAAGTTATTTTCAGACATTACTATCCCTTTAAAAACCATCGTTGTTCAAACAAAAGCAGTGTAGAATACAGTATACAGCATAGAAATCCGACATAGAGTGCCTCCCCTTCAACATATTAACCCCCCCTTTGAAATGCAACTTACAATGCTTTCTTCCACCAAATATTGTTCACATTCAACATTTTAAACCCCCCCCTTTGAAATTCGACTTATAATGCTCCCATGACTTTCTTTCTCCATTTAAATTCAACATTGTTTCTTCTCCAATTTTTTTTAACATGCCCTCGTTGTATTTGTATTGCATGACTAAACCTATGAGTACCAAAGAGGTAGCAACGCATTGCAATGTGTTTGCTACCCCTTGGTACTCAAAAGGCTAATGGGCAAAGTATGCGGCTGCATACCTTGCCTGTATATGTGAAGCAAATGGGTTTTTTTTTAGTTTTTTTTTAATTATATTTTTAATTGCATTTAAAAAAAATAGTTCAGACCTCAAAGGGGTATCTGGACCCCTCTTGACACCCCCCCTAGAATGTATAACCTATCCATTAGGATAGGTTATCCATGCAGGCAACAATTGCCAGTTTTTTAAAATAAAGCGAATATAACCTTTGTTTAACAAGCGATTGAATTAATGAACCCTGTCACTTTCATCAATGAATCAGTCACCCGGACTGACCCGAGTCTCTGAAAATTATGGATTACTTTAGAATTTGGCACTTCTGAGAGGTAATAGGAGTATTATTATCACGGTCCCTGTGATTCCTTGTCACTCTTTGTGGTGGCGCTCTTCCATTGGCAGAGCTTGATTGGCCCGTCCAGGGTGTCCCTTTATATACTGGGCCTATGGCACCTATCAGGTGCCCTTTCGTGGTGTTCCTGTTCCTGCGCCATTGTTGCTGTGTTCCTGCGTTCCTGTGTACCGACTCGGCTCGTCTGACTACTCTGCTGTTCCTGCTCCGTGATTGACCCAGGTCTGGCTGACTTCTTGCTCCGTGATTTGACCCGGTTCTGGCTGACGTTCCTGCTTCGTGATTGACCCGGCTCTGGCTGACGTTCCTGCTCCGTGATTGACCCGGCACTGGCTGACGTTCCTGCTTCGTGATTGACCCGGCTCTGGCTGACGTTCCTGCTCCGTGATTGACCCGGCTCTGGCTGACGTTCCTGCTCCGTGATTGACCCGGCACTGGCTGACGTTCCTGCTTCGTGATTGACCCGGCTCTGGCTGACGTTCCTGCTCCGTGATTGACCCGATTCTGGCTGTCATTCCTGCTCCGTGATTCAGCCGTTCCTGATTGACGTTCCTGTCTGGCGACATTCTGAATCTGCTCGCAGCTTGCACTGACTGATCACGCCTCCTGTGTTACTGAGACCTCCGATACTGAGCCCGTTTGTTGCCTCCGTTACCGAGCCAGTCCCAGAGTACTTGCCGAGCTATTGCCATGGTTACCGAGTCTGTCTAAGAACACTTGCTGTGCTGGTTGCCTCCGTTACCGAGCCTGTTTGTATACACTTGCCAAGCCTTGTTGCCTCCCATCCTGAGCCGTTTAACACTTGTTGAGCTGTTGCCTCCATCACCGAGCCTATCCAATACCACTGCAGAGTAGTGCCGTTCTTTAGGTGCTCGTTCCCTAGGAGTTATCGCACCGCGTGGTGCTATTGGGCATTCCAGTACTCCGTCAGTGTGTTGCTCCGTTCCGGAGCTGTGGCTCTGGTCTCCTCTCACTCACAGTGTTGTTCCAACAGATCGCACCTGGTAGTGCGTTTGGCTCACAGTATATTGGCTTGTGCAGTGTCTCCTCCATTACTGCACCTAAGGGGTGATCTTGGCTCCGGTCTCATTTGCATATGCAGTGTTTCCTCCGTTAACGCACCTAAGGGCGCTCCTGTCTCTGGCTCCATTGGCTCTGGCAGTGTCTCTCCTCCGTTACTACACCCTAGTAGGGGTATTGGCTCTAGCTCCAGTTGGTCCTTGCTATACTATTGGGCATTACAATACAGCTGTCTGGATGTGATTCAGTTCAGTCGCATTGCTTGGGCTTGCTTGCTGCACTACTACCACTGGGATTGTTTATAGCACCGGGCGTTGGCTAATCTCCACCACAGAGACTGCATACCTGTTTTGAGCATTAACCCTTTTCTGTGTTACTGCTAGATTCTACCTGTTCCTGCTATATTGGGCCTGTATATTGTCCATTATTTACCTCACTGCTATACCGATTCTGGCCCCCAGGGGCACTGTTCCTTATTTTATCTCAATAAAACTGTGTTTTATGTCTAACCTTGCTCTGAGTGTCAGAAAACCGTAACAATTATGAAGCTATTCACCATCTGCTTAATTATTGCAGGGTGACTCTATACAAATTGAAAGTTCCACTTTAAAGGGGAACACTCACCTTGGCTTTCTATTACACGTCAGTGTTGTAGAAACTGTAATCCATTCGTTTGCACTGTAAATCTTTAATTTCATAGATATTAGCATTTAAAGTCCAGTTTCAGGCTGCTCCGGCCCGTAGCCTGTCAATCTTGCACAGTTCCCTCCCCACTCGGTTCCTCCTTTGATGACACAGGATTCCTGCAGATGACCTGGCGCACTCTCTAACCAAAGCCTGAAACCAAGCGACGTCACTATCCAGACTTTAAATGCTAATATCTCTGAAAATAAAGATTTACAGTGCAAATGAAAAACGGATTACAGCTTCTACAGCATTGATGTGTACTACAAAGCCAAGGTTAACTAAGGTGAGTTTTACCCTTTAAAGGAGCAGTAAACTTCTTTTTATGAAAACACAGATTTTACAGAGCATTTCCTGCTGAATAAAACAAGGTCACTCCCATCGCTGTCAGATGTTTTATTCAAAATTTATAGCAGTTTAAATAACCAGGAAGTGAATTTACTGTGTTTACTTCCTGATAGTTCTAACTGACAGGAAGTGAATTTACTGTGTGTTTACTTCCTGATAGTTCTAACTGACAGGAAGTGCATTTACTGTGTTTACTTCCTGATAGTTCTAACTGACAGGAAGTGAATTTACTGTGTGTTTACTTCCTGATAGTTCTAACTGACAGGAAGTGAACTTACTGTGTTTACTTCCTGATAGTTCTAACTGACAGGAAGTGAATTTACTGTGTTTACTTCCTGATAGTTCTAACTGACAGGAAGTGAATTTACTGTGTTTACTTCCTGATAGTTCTAACTGACAGGAAGTGACTCAGTAGTTTCTATCACATTCTAAGGAGAACTGTATGTCTCTGACTTTTCTGACTTTCTTCTCCATTAGAATCTGACAGGAAATCTAATTAGAATTTGACCACTAGAGGGCACTGCTAATTTAAAAAAAAAACAAAAAAACATGAGTTTAAACTGTAATAACTCTGGAAATATAAATCTCTCAGCAGTGAGAGTACCCTTATTTTACTCAATAGGAAAATCCCTACAATATATATTTTTTCATAAAAAAAAGTTTACTGTTCCTTTAAGCCCATTTACTTTTCCTGTAAGACAGGATGTTCGACCACACGCTAGGGCGGGTGTCAAGTCAACAGCAACTGTCATAAAAACACACATGTACACAGTCATATACACAAAAGAGGTCAAAGAAGTGGACAACATGGCGTTAGTAAAAGAATAAGCCAAAATGGGGTCAGTAACACAGATGTCCATAGAGCAACTCGGAGGCCCCTCCAGTCCAATTAATGTTCACGTCCCTGTGTGCCAGAGATCAGTTGCACCCCACTGATGAGGCCCATACAAGGCCAAAACGTGTGCCTGGAGATTGCTGGTTCTCTAAAGCAGAGGAGGTTTTCTGGCTTGTCAGAGGGTAACTGTCCTTATTTGGCCATAGCAGATCGATAACAATATGGACATTTCCCCTCTGATGGCACAAGAGAGAGCAAAAACGTGACTGAGCAGCTCCAATACCAATAACAAATGGTCATGTCTGCTTGTTCTCGTTCGTTTTTTTGTATATCTCTTTTTGTTTTGTTTTACTCATCTCTCTGTGCTCCCCTTCCTCTCATTTCCTGTGTCCACTAACCTCGCTCTCTGTCTCACCCACAGATTACTTCCTGTTCTGCGAGATCCTCCTGCAGAGGCCGCTCTCTGTGCCAGGAGCGCTGGGCAATGCTTTGACACGGGAAGAGACACGTTATATGCAGGACATGGCACGTGAGCACTTTGATGACATCATGCGTGTTCTGAGAGCTCTTCCGAGGCCAATGCTTCTCGTCTTCAGAAACCTCAACACCGTGCGATGTCTGCACCAAAGCTTGGGGGCCCCAGCAGATCGCCATCTTCTTATGGCACGCAGGTTAGACTTCATGGGTTGCCTACAGATTGGTTTCTTCTTATAACATTTTGGTTAGGGTTCATGGGATGCCAGCAGACAACATCTCCTTACAACATGTAGTTTATAGTTCATGTTGAACCGGCAGACCAACTGCTGCTCTTAACACCCTGGTTCTAGTTCATGGGTCACCAGCAGACTGGACTCTCTTCACTGGTAGACCATTATCTTCCTGTGACACACAGGTTGTAGTTCATCAGGCACTGTCAGACCAATATCTCCCTTTGACATGCAGGTTATAGCTCATGGAGTACTGGCAAACCAATATCTCCCTTTGACACGGAGGTTATAGCTAATAGAGTACTGGCAAACCGTTATCTCCCCATGACATGCAGGTTATAGTCCCTCAGGCACTGGCAGAACAATATCTCCTCATAGAAGGCAGTTTAGAGTTTATGGGGCTTCCAAAGACCAACCTCTTCTCATGACACATGTGTTGTAGTTCATGGGGCACACAGAGACCAACAACTCATCATGATAAACAGGTTAATGTTGATGACATTGACATCTCATGACATGTACGTTATCAGGGTAATCTAAATGTGTAGTTCAGGGATCCCAGGCTCTGGCACCTTATAGTGTGCTGATCAGAGTAGGTGCTTTGGTAAGACCACCTGTTTCACACATTAATTATACAGATATACCCAACTGTTGTGTGAAGGACTCTTTCCTAGGTAAATCCTTCCTTTATAAGAAAGTAATAATATTATAAGTAACTGCTATATCATGGATTCCTACCTTCTCAGGGCTTGTCCACCAGGAACTGGACAGGACTGTCTCAGGACTCATCCTCCATGGTGTGGAATGAATGAATATGTTTATTTATATAGCACCACAAGTGTACGCAGCACCTTACAATTTAAGGGTTTAAACAATACAGGGTTACAGGTGCTCTGTAGAGTGAAACATTGGGTGGGAGGTCCCTGCCCGAAAGCTTACAATCTAAAGTGGATAAGACCTCCTCTAGACCTGTCCTCCAGAGAATAGACAGGACCTCCTCAGGGAGATTCATCCAGGGTTTGGACTGTGCTTGGAAGGAGCTCCTCAGGGCTTATCCTCCAGGGCTTGGGTAGGACCTCCTCGGGACTTGTCCTTCAGGGGCTGGACAGGACCTCCTCAGGATTTGTCCTTCAGGGGCTGGACAGGACGTCCTCAGGATTTGTCCTTCAGGGGCTGGACAGGACCTCCTCAGGATTTGTCCTTCAGGGGCTGGACAGGACCTCCTCAGGATTTGTCCTTCAGGGGCTGGACAGGACCTCCTCAGGATTTGTCCTTCAGGGGCTGGACAAGATATTCTCAGGATTTGTCCTTCAGGGGCTGGACAAGATATTCTCAGGATTTGTCCTTCAGGGGCTGGACAAGATATTCTCAGGATTTGTCCTTCAGGGGCTGGACAAGATATTCTCAGGTTTTGTCCTTCAGGGCCTGGTCAGGACCTCCTCATGATTTGTCCTTCAGAGGCTGAACAGGACCTCCTCAGGATTTGTCCTTCAGGGGCTGGAAAAGATATTCTCAGGTTTTGTCCTTCAGGGGCTGGGCAAGACCTCCTCAGGGCTCATCCTCCAAGGGTTGGACAGGACCCCCACAGGGCTTGTCCACCAGAGACTGGAAAGGACATCCTTAGGTCTCATCCTCCAGGACCTGGACAGGACATCTTTAGGGCTCATCTTCCAGGGCCTGGACAGTACCTCCTCAGGATTTGTCCTGCAGGGCCTGGATAGGACCTCTTCAGGGTTTCAGAAACAAATGAAAGGAAGGCACCCATTAGTACAGTATAGCCAGAACACACAAATAAATGGAACGGAAGATAAATGGTTACTCATATCCAATAAAGGTCAGACTGAGACTACTCCTGAGAGCCTGACAAAAGAGCGCACAGTGAGATTACCCTGTCCTGTGTAAAGCCCCATAGGTGAACTTTCGTAAAAAATAAATGTTTTATTGAATAAAAGAATTTAAAACAATGACTATGCATCTTGTGTGTTTCGGGGCTGAAAACACATCTTTATCAAAGTTAGAAGCCAGTAAACAAAGCATACATACAGACACTTAAATACCTTCCCATAAATCGCGTATAAAACGAGTGTCCAACGAGGCATACAAAAACACCGTATGTGTAACATTAAAATAAACAATAGAATTGATTTGGACATAGCTATTCAAATGATATATACTGATTTAGAATGTATCAAATCCGTATTTATGTCCATTGGGACACTCTGCAGTACTAAGAATATACGTTATACCAAATGTGTGAATGGGAATAAAAAGATCTGTAAACATCCTATATAATAATTCCCTACGGATGTTTATCAGAAGCCGTCATGCTCAGTACAGACTGCCCGCTCTTTGACTGATACAGAGCGGGGTGCTTCAAATTCAGACCGGAGTCCTCTCTGGGCACCTTCCTGGGACCGATTGGTCCCAGAAGGATTCCAGTCTGAATTCAGAATGCACCGCTTCATATCAGCCGTGGCGCATTCAGGCAGTCAGTACTGCGCATGACTGCAGTGCCGCCAGTGTTGGCCTGCGTACACGGGCTTTAAAACTAGTACCTAATAATGGAGAACATTAAATTGATGGACAGTGAATATTAACCCCTGCGCGGCTGCACACAGTTCGGGGACTCCGGAATCGTTTGAAGAAAAAAAAAAAAAGTACCACAGGCATTAAGTGGCGGCCGTGTGTGCGTTCGGCTGGTCACTAAGGGGTTAATGTGTCAAACAAGACACTGCATAATGCTACTATTGTGATATATACCAAAATGTATAAAGTGAATTATTTGATATATAACTTCTGTCTGTTAGAGGAAGATGAAAATTGTTATCTATATAATCACAAATAACAAACACCTGTTGTGTGAGTGCCCTTCAAAACATATATATGTGTGTGTGTGTGTGTGTGTGTGTATAAATATATACAGTGATATGCAGAGTGGGGATTGTAGCCGTATTTGTCCAGTGATGCAGTTGTAATACCTTTTTTTATTGGACTAACAGTTCTGCTTATTTTTAGCTTCTTTTATAATTTCCTTGTAGATATGGGGTGTAGAAGTCCCCCATTAGGCGGGTTACCATTCCTGACTTCCCATTGGTGGATTGCTCAGTGTTCAGGGCTGCTGGTTGACCCTTTCAGTCCTGGGGGAAAGTCTTGCTTGCTGTGTTTTTCCCTAGAGATGTCCCACTGAGGTTTTCTCGTTTCTCAGTGGTAATCTGAAGGCTGAGCAACCCTTTGAGTGCCATGGTCCTCAGGTCCCTCTGATTCCCCTCCGCACAGGGGCTCACTGCCATGGAGTTCCCTCATAACTCCGGTACTCATGGGGTATATAAGTATATATATGTCTGTCCTGTAGGGTTCCTTGGAGCATTTGGGTATTTTTGTGCAATTTAACCCCTTTATTGCCATGTTAACGTGTTTGGGGTACTTTTTCTCACATTTCCCTTGGGGCCATGTGTTTTTCATTTATGTACTGGTGTTCTGTGTGTGTTATTCTTACTTTTGAACACTTTTCATAATTTTCATTTATTTAAGTTCCCGCATGACGCGATGCTCCATTAATCTCTATGGGACGGTTCATTTTGGGATAAATCTCTGCAACCACTTCACATACCGAGTTCAGAGACGGCTCATTCTTCTTGTCTGCTCCCGCCCTACAATCCGGTTGGCATTCTCAGTGTCTGGAGGGGCTCAGGGGGATTCTGGCGCTGCTTTTAGGGTACTCTGAGGGGAAAACTACATTTCCCATAAACGCCCGTTTCGAGGGCTGTTTTCTGATTGGCTTGTAGTTCGGTCGCCATTTTCTGCACTTCCTCTCACGAGCATCCTACACAGGTCTTGGTTCTATCTGCTCTCCTTCTCAGATTAACCTTTCTCTTGCCATATAAGTGTATTTTAACCTTTTCTGGGGTGATTTCTTTAATCTGGGTCACAGTATTGGGTTCTTCCTTATACTTTGGACACTTTATCTCCTATTAGGATGTCAAACCCGTTGGAACTTGGGCCTGGACCTAGGGATTATGTTTCTGGGGCGTCTTTGTCCCCCATGCATTCTTGTTCCTCATACCAAAAAGAGTATTCAGGACACTTATGCCCTTCATGTGCTGTGGCCCCTGCGTCTCCTCCAGGGCCTTCCAGCCTCGAACAAGAGCCACTTTGGGTCAAGGACTTAAGGTCCTCTATGGCACAGTTTCCTCTTCTTCTTCAGGGGTTTTTCAGTCTTGCAAGCCCCCCTCTTCCTTCAGGCATGTGGCCCCTATGGCACCTGGCATTCCTGACCTGTTTGTATCCTCTGCGGAGGAACCGCTGGAGGATATAGGTCAGTGGTTCTCAACTCCTGTCCTCAGTACCCATTAACAGGCCAGGATATGGGTCAGTGGTTCTCAACTCCGGTCCTCAGGACCCATTAACAGGCCAAGATATAGGTCAGTGGTTCTCAACTCCTGTCCTCAGGACCCATTAACAGACCAGGATATAGGTCAGTGGTTCTCAACTCCTGTCCTCAGGACCCATTAACAGGCCAGGATATAGGTCAGTGGTTCTCAACTCCTGTCCTCAGGACCCACTAACAGGCCAGGATATTGGTCAGTGGTTCTCAACTCCTGTCTTCAGGACCCATTAACAGGCCAGGATATAGGTCAGTGGTTCTCAACTCCTGTCCTCAGGACCCACTAACAGGCCAGGATGTGATGATTTCCTTGTTAGAACACAGGTGAGTTAATCAATGTGAATGAGCCTCTGATCATATGATTTCCTTGTTAGAACACAGGTGAGTTAATCAGTGTGAATGAGCCTCTGATCATATGATTTCCTTGTTAGAACACAGGTGAGTTAATCGGTGTGAATGAGCCTCTGATCACATGATTTCCTTGTTAGAGTTCAGGTGAGTTAATCAATGTGAATGAGCCTCTGATCACCACACCTGTGCTCCAGCAGAGAAATCCCTAAGTCCTGGCCTGTTAGTGGATCCTGAGGACCGGAGTTGAGAAACACTGATTTAGAGGATAGTGTGTGTTCACTAGGGGGTTCTTCACAGTCTTCTGGCAACCCATTTGATGTTGACCTTGATCCCTCTGCTGAGGGCCTCCTTGAGGCGGTTTTAAACACCCTAAACCCTCCTACTACTCCTGTAGAACCTTAGTCTACTTCTGTAGTCTTTCAAAGGCACAAGAGGTCTGGCACTGTTTTTCCGCCTCATCCCACTCTAGACCAGGTTATACTAGCTGAGTGGCAGACTCCTGATCAGCATTCATCTCTATCTCAGAGACTATCTAAGCTGTACCCAATTTCTGAAGTTGCCCTGGCTCTATAGGCTACACCTCCTAAGGTTGATGCCAAGTCCTTGATCCCCCTGCATTACCTGTAGTTGATGGCAGCGCTTACGGACTTTGCTGGGTGGATGCTTGACAATATTTTGCAGACTACATTCACTGCCATAGGTAAATCCTTATGGCCCACCTTGGCTTTTGCATGTATTCATCCGGGTCTTGGGTGCCTTAATCTCTATCATGCACATGAGAGGGATTCGGGTGACTCCATTCTTGGAAGACTTGCTATTGAAGGACCCCTCAGTCTTCATGGTTGGGTCCTGAACCTAGCCGAGTTGGACCTGCTTATGTCTCAGAAATTGGTCTTTTTGGGTCTCTTCTTCAACAACGTGAGTCAATAGACCATCAACAAGGTGTCTTTGGCCCTGGCTTGCAAGTCCATTCAGGCCATGGAGGTGTCATCTCTGATGGGATGCTGATTTCTACCATTGATGCGGTACCTTCTGCTATGACTCGTGCAAGGGAACTGCAGAGATTCGTGATCCAATTTTGCAAGGGGAACCTGGATCTGCTGAGGCCTTCAGTCTCTCTTTCCTTACATGTGGAACTGACTCTTCCTTGGTGGATGGATCTCTCCAACTTAAGGAAGGCCGGACCATTTTTGATTCCCTACTGGACCACAGTGACAACAGATGCCAGCTTATCAGGGTGGGGTGCAGTCCTGGGTCATCTGAACATTCTGAGTCACTGGTATGTGGAGGAGTCTCCTTCCCATCAATGTTCTGGAACTTCGGGCGATCTTTCACGCTCTAAGGTACTGGTTGTCTCATCTCATGGGCTGTCTAGGCTGCATCCAGTCAGGCAATGCCACGGCCGTGGCGTACATCAACAACCAAGGGGGAACCAGAAGCTTTGCAGCTTGGTTGGAGGTCAAAGCTATTTTAAACTGGGCAGAAGAGCATGTACCTGCCATCTCCGCAGTACATATTCCCAGCGTAGACAACGTCTTAGCACACTTTCTCAGTTGGCAAACCATAGACAACGGAGAGTGAGAGCTTCACCAGGATGTGTTTGACCTCATTGTTCAGAAGTGAGATTTTCCGTGGCTCAACCTGATGGCTATCAGAGCCAACAGGAAGGTTCTGACATTTTGTTCCCACTGGCAGAATCCCCTGACGTTTGCTGTGGATGCCCTGTCGATTCATTGGCAGCTCCTTCTAGCTTACATTATCCCTCCTCTACCCTTGCTTCCCAGGATTCTGCGGAAGTCAAGGATGGAGGGGACTCTGGTCATTCTCATTTCTCTGTTCTGGCCCCGGCAACCTTGATTTCCGGAGCTGCTGGACCTGTCTGTGCGTGAACCGTTTCGGCTTGCACGCAGACTGGATCTCCTTCTTCAGGGCTACCTGTGGAAGGAGGACATGGAGCGTCTGGGTTTGACGGCTTGGGGGTTGAATCCTCTATTCTGAGGAGGAAGGGTTTTTCTCCTGAGGTGGTTGTCATCATGATTCAAGCTAGGAAACCTGTTTCCTCTAAGGCTTACCACAGGATTTGGTCCATCTTCCACTCTTGGTGTCTGGATAGGGATCTCTCCTCCCAGAAGTTTGATCTTTCGAATGTCTTGTCCTTTTTTCAGGACGGTGGGTCCTGAGTTCCCTGAAGGTTCAGACCTCAGCTCTCTCTCTCTTTTTTCAGAGACACATCGCCATTTTACTGGATGTTAAAGTTTTCTTTCAGAGTGTCGCTCACGCTTTCTCTGCCTATAAGGCTCCCACTCCACAGAGGGACCTTATTTTGGTTTTGGAGTCTTGCAGCAGCCTCCCTTTGAGTATTTGACTTCCATTCCTCAATGTCTTCTGAACTGAAAGATGGTTTTCCTTTTGGCTGTGTTCTCTGTCTGCAGAGTGGCTGAATTGCAGGCCTTGTCCTGCAGACCACCTTTCCTGGTGTTTCACAAGGATAAGGCTGTTCTCCATATCTCCCAGGAATTTCTTCCTAAGGTGGTCTCTGAGTTCCACATCAGTCAGCAGATTGTTGTGCCTTCATTTTGTCCTGACCCTAAATCTGACAAGGAGAGGGTTTTCCACTTGCTGGATGAGGTGTGCTTTCTTAGGTTTTATGTGCACCGCACTGAGTCTGTCCGTCAGACTGATGCACTTTTATCATCCCTGAGGGTCCCAGGGCTGGTGAGGCTGCATCCAAGGTGACTATTGCATCTTGAATGAAGTCTACTATTTGCAAGGCATACAATCTCAGGACGAAACCTGTTCCCTTTCGCATCACAGCTCGTTCCACCGGGTCTCTTGGGGCCTCCTGGGCCTACAAGAATCAGGCCTCTGCTGATCAGCCGGTCAAGGCGTCCACTTGGTCATCTGTGCACACTCTTTCCAAACACTACCGTGTTGATGTTCTGGCTTCCACTGAAGCCAGCTTTGGCAGGAAGGTCCTAGAGGCAACTCTGACAATCTAGGTCTTTCTTTCCTGTGTCGTAGTGATCTTTTACTGTTGAGCCCTGTTGGCTCTTGTTCAGAGTGCTGTGTTTACAGTTACTAGTGTGCTGTGTGATAGTTCAGTGTCCGTTGACACTTTCTTAGTTTGGGCTATCCTTCGATCTGGTTAGTCCATAGTGCTCTGTTGTAGTGGGGACCAGCGCTTTGTCCTTGCCTTCTTTTCCACCACTGAAATACTCAATGTTGGTACACCCCCATGGTACCTGTAAACTATATTGGATGACAGAGAAAAGAGGATTTTAGTCTTACCTCTTATATCCTTTTCTCTTAGTCCATGTAGCTTACAGGTCTCCCACCCTGTTAAGGAACCACGCTTGGTGCTCCTGTGGCTGAACATGGGAGTCCTTTTGGGTTCATGCTCACAGGAGTTTTCTTCTCTCCTTTCCTGCTATCTGGCTAGCTAGATTTATTGTCTCAAATCTAACTGGTGAGGAGGTGACTGGATCCGGCTAAGAAGGGAGGAAGGCTCCACCCCTGCATTCTCCAGAGTACCTGTAAGCTATGTTGACTAAGAGAAAAGGATTTAGCAGGTAAGACTAAAATCATCTTTTCGTACAGGCAAATCATGTTTGAGAAAATGTTAGAAAAATCAGAGGTTGTAGGAGGTGTCATTTTGTACTTCTAGCACCATCTAAGTTATGTCAACTCATGCCAATGGGGTGCAGATTTTCTCATAAGAGCACTAGTTAATGAATACAGTTGGAAATTCCATTGTTTTCACAGATTTCAGTACATTTGAAGGTGTGTAAATGTAAAAAAAAAAACAACAACAATTTTCTTCCTTTAGCGCCTAAGAGGCCATATACTTGTTTTACACCTAACCCCACTCTTGACCATTTAGTTTCTGATAAGTGGAAGTCTCCTGACAGAAAACCTTCTGTCTCTAAGAAATGTACCCCTTTTCTGATGCTGCACTAGCTCATTGGGTTCATCTCCCCAAGATGGATGCTCCGGAATGGCTTCATCAGCAGGTTCAGGACTGCAGTCATGCACTCGCCCATCATGGGTGGATCCTCAAAATGGACCAGTCGTATCTTGTCCCAGCCCAGCGACTGGTCTTCCTGGGCCTTCTCTTCGACACTCAGCAGAGCATGGTGTTTCTCATGGACGAGGTGGCTCATCAGATCGTCCCCAGGGTTTCCGTTGTTCTAGCTTACGGACCAGTTCCAGCCAAGAAGTTGTCCTCTCTAGAGTTCATTTCCACCACAGAAGCAGTCCCGTTTGCCATGGCTCACGCCAAGGAACTCCAGAGGTTTGTGATCCAGACGTGCAGGGGTCAGCCTCTTCATGTGTAACTGAGTCTGTCGTGGTGGCTCAGCCTCTCCAATCTGCTGAAGGGCAAGCACTTCCTGGTGTCCTTCTGGACCACTGTGATGACATATGCCAGCTTATCTGACTGGGGAGCAGTTTTGGGTCACCTGAATGTTCAGGGACGGTGGTCTGTTGGCTGTAGTTCAGTGTGCTGTGTAACAGTTTCTGGGGTGTTATTACCCCTGTTCAGTATCCTTTGATGATTCATTTGTTATTTTTGGGCTATCTTTGATCTGATGGTTCATATATGCTCTGGTGACTTTGGGGGCCTGATCCTTGCCTTACTTCCCGCCTCTGGGAAACTCAATGGTTGGACATCCCAAAGTTACCAGTAACCTATATTGGACGACAGAGAAAAGATGATTTTAGTCTTACCTGTTAAATCGTTTTCTCTTAGTCCATACAGGTTACTGGTCTCTAACCCTGTCAAGGGACCATGCTTGGTTCTCCTGTGGCAGACTTGGGGGGTCCTTCGAGTTCATGCTCACAGGAGTCTTCTTTACCTTCTACTATCTAGTCAATAGTTAGTGTCTCAAATCTTACTGGAGCTGATTGGCTAGCTGCAGCCAAGGAGGGAAGGTAGGCTCGACCCCTGCATTCACTTCTAGAATTGTTCCTGCCTACTTAAAGGGGTGGATTGCCTACCCAAAGTTACTAGTAACCTATATGGACTAAGAGAAAAGTATTTAACAGTTAAGACTAAAATCCTCTTTTAGCATACCTTAGTACATCTCACCTGTAGTCTGTAACTAAAGCTCAGCCATAGAATTACATAGGAACTAAAGAGTTTATCACACTGGAGAAGTGATCTACTCTTTATCACATTCTCCTGTAGTCTATAACTAAATCTCTCCCATAGAATAACATAGGAACTGGAGAGTTTATCTCACTGGAGAAGTTATCTCCTCTTTATGACACCTTAGTACATCTCCCCCTGTAGTCTATAACTAAATCTCTCCCATAGAATAACATAGGAACTGGAGAGTTTATCTCACTGGAGAAGTGATCTCCTCTTTATCACACCTTAGTGCATCTCCCCTGTAGTCTACAACTAAATATCTCCCATAGAATAACATAGAAACTGGAGAGTTTATCTCACTGGAGAAGTGATCTCCTCTTTATCACACCTTAGTACATCTCCCCTGTAGTCAGTAACTAAAGATCTCCCATAGAATAACATAGGAACTGGAGAGTTTATCACACTGGAGAAGTTATCTCCTCTTTATCACACCTTAGTACATCTCCCCTGTAGTCTATAACTAAATCTCTCCCATAGAATAACATAGGAACTGGAGAGTTTATCTCACTGAATACCTTACCTCCTCTTTATTACACCTTAGTACATCTCCCCTGTCTATATATATAAAAGAAGACTTTGTGCCTGCCAAAACACACCCAGGGGAGGCATAAAGCAGGAGTTACTACTCCTACTGGGTGATTCAGTCATGCAGGGAGTTGGCCCGCCCCCACTATGCAGCCCGCCCACCACTATCAAAGTCAGAAAAAACAATATGGCCGCCACTTGCTCCTACACCACAGACAAACACACATGCCCCACTCACACAGCACCAAACTCACACACATGCCCCACTCACACACACTTGCCCCACTCACACACACATGCCCCACTCACACAGCACCAAACACACATGCCCCCACTCACACACACAGCACCACATACACACACAAAGCCAGAAATAAATATGGCTGACACACACACACACAGTCACTCACCCTGACTCCCAGTGGCCTCAGCAGGACCTGTAGTGCAGCACCAGAGGAACAAAATGGCACTCAAAGGGTTAAGGTAGGCCCTCATTGCTCAATTATTTCTTCACTGTCATCATTTGCCATGCAAGACACAGGACAGACAGCCATCAGATTCACACTTAACCCACTGACTGCCACAGGGTTGTGTATCAAGTTTTAGCCCTCAGTGAGTGTGTTCAAACCCCTCACACTGTAAACTTGCATTTCCCTCCCACTTCTCCTCCTTCCCCAGCCTATTACTAGCACTTTTCCACATTTATGTTAAGCCCCGCCCCTACTCGCGATTAAGCCCCGCCCACTTTTAACCCAGATTGCACCATTTGTCTCTCCACATCAGCACCACATGACTCCCCTCTAGGGACTACACAAGTCAATGTTTCCAGGTACGAATACACTTCCCACTGCTATTTAACTCTCACATGCCTCTCTATATCTTAACCCTTTGACTGCCAGAGGGGTGCACAACTCATGAGTGCATGTGTTTCTGCTCATATATGTTGCGTGTCTGTTTGTGTACATCTCTATTACATATGTGTGTCCATGTGTGCATCTCCAGTGTGTCTGTGTGTGTGCACGTGTCTTTTGCATGTTTCTGCCGCTCACTGTGTGTATGTGCATACCTCCCAACATTTCACATGGCCAAAGAGGGACACTGTAGTTTTAGGTGATATTGTTGGGGGCGTGGCTGGTGGGCAGGGCATTTGTAAGAATTTTTAGGTTATTTCATTACCTATTACTGGCTATTTATGTAACTGAATAAATGATTTAGTTCAAGTATTTTATTTGCACAGACTAATGTATAAACACATATACTGAAGTTTATTGCTTTATTGCTGTAGAGCAAAGTAATACACACCACACAGTCAGGGCTGGTGCAAGGATTTTTGCCACCCTAGGCAAAACCTAATTTTGCCGCCCATTTCGCTCCGCCCCTTGTGTCCCACTCCTTTATACCCCGCCTACTTATACCCCACCTCTTTTCATGATTGTCCTCTCTCTGCCCCCTGGGCCAGTCTGCCCCTGGTCTGGAGATGCCTGTAAGAGATGCCCCCCACCAGCTCCAACTTGCCCCTTATCAGCTTCACTTTGGCCCACCAGCTCCACTTTGCCACCATCAGCTCCAACTTGCCACCATCAGCTCCACTTTGCCCCCATCCACTCCAACTTGCCCCCATCAGCTCCACTTTGCCCCCCATCCGCTCCAACGTGCCCCCACCAGCTCCACTTTGCCCCCCATCTGCTCTAACGTGCCCCCACCAGCTCCACTTTGCCCCCTCAGCTCCACTTTGCCCCCATCAGCTCCACTTTGCCCCCCATCCTCTCCAACTTACCCCCATCAGCTCCACTTTGCCCCCATCTGCTCCAACTTGCCCCTCATCTGCTCCAACTTGCCCCCCATCCGCTCCAACTTGCCCCCACCAGCTCCAACTTGCCCCCACCAGCTCCACTATGCCCCCCATCCTCTCCAACTTGCCCCCCATCCGCTCCACTTTGCCCCCCATCCACTCCACTTTGCCCCCCTTCAGCTCCACTTTGCCCCCCCCTCAGCTCCAACTTGCCCCCCCTCAGCTCCACTTTGACCCTCATCAGCTCCACTTTGACCCCATCAGCTCCAACTTGCCCCCACCAGCTCCAGCTTTCCCCTAACAGCTCCAACTTGCCCCAATCATCTCCACCTTGCCCCACATCCGCTCCAACTTGCCCCCTTAGCTCCACTATGCCCCCTCAGCTCCAACTTGCCCCCTATCACATACCTGTAGGTCCCGCGCAGTCTTCTCTTCAGTAATGCAGAGCACGGCGGGAGATCATGACTCCCGGCGCGCTCTGCATTCCTAAAGATCCGACCAGATGAGGGAGAGCTGTAGCAACACAGACCTGACTGTGTTGTGGTTCCCGGCGTGGTGTGTGTGCGGGCGCAGCTCTTCTCCGCTGCATGCCCGCGCCCCCAGTACGTGTGCGCCCTAGGCCGGCGCCTACCTCGCCTATAGATGGATCTGCCCTGCACACAGTCTGACCTCCTAAAAAGAGGGACAACAGGGTGGGACAGAGGGACAGAGGGATTTGGCCCTCAAAGAGGGACTGTCCCTCCTAAAGAGGGACACTTGGGATGTATGGTATGTGTCTGCCTGTGTGTTGCATATGTCTGTGTTTATCCGTGTGACTTGCCACCATCAGCTCCACTTTGCCCCCATCAGCTCCGCTTTGCCCCCCATCCGCTCCAACGTGCCCCCACCAGCTCCACTTTGCCCCCATCAGCTCCAACTTGCCCCCATCAGCTCCACTTTGACCCCCATCCTCTCCAACTTACCCCCATCAGCTCCACTTTGCCCCACATCCGCTCCAACTTGCCCCCACCAGCTCCAACTTGCCCCCACCAGCTCCACTATGCCCCCCATCCGCTCCAACTTGCCCCCCCATCCGCTCCAACTTGCCCCCCCTTCAGCTCCACTTTGCCCCCCTTCAGCTCCACTTTGCCCCCCCTCAGCTCCAACTTGCCCCCCCTCAGCTCCACTTTGACCCTCATCCGCTCCATTTTGCCCCCATCAGCTCCAACTTGCCCCCACCAGCTCCACTATGCCCCCTCAGCTCCAGCTTTCCCCTAACAGCTCCAACTTGCCCCCATCATCTCCACTTTGCCCCCATCCACTCCAACTTGCCCCCATCATCTCCACTTTGCCCCCCCTCAGCTCCAACTTGCCCCCAGCAGCTCCACTATGCCCCATCAGCTCCAACTTGCCCCCATCACATACCTGTAGCTCCCACGCAGTCTTCTCTTCAGTAATGCAGAGCGCGGCGGGAGATCATGACTCCCAGCGCGCTCTGCATTACTAAAGATCCGACCCAATGAGGGAGCGCTGTAGCAACATAGACCTGACTGTGTTGTGGTTCCCGGCGTGGTGTGTGCGGGCGCAGCTCTTCTCCGCTGCATACCCGCGCCCCCAGCATGTGTGCGCCCTAGGCCGGCGCCTACCTCGCCTATAGGTGGAGCCGGCCCTGCACACAGTCTGACCTCCTAAAAAGAGGGAGAACAGGGTGGGAAAGCGGGACAGAGGGATTTGGCCCTCAAAGAGGGGCTGTCCCTCCTAAAGAGGGACACTTGGGATGCATGGTATGTGTCTGCCTGTATGTTGCATATGTCTGTGTTTATCAGTGTGTCTGCATTTCACACACGTGCGCCCAACGGACATAACATGACGGGCAACGCCGTCCCAGATTGCTAGTAGTCTGTAACTAAAGACCTCCCATAGAATAACATAGGAACTGGAGAGTTTATCTCACTGGAGAGTTTATCTCGCTGGTGAAGTTATCTCCTCTGGGCCCTGGTACAAAAGTTGCCATGGGCACCCCTGACCACATTGGTCCCCCCACTGGCCATCTCCACTGGACACCTCCACAATGCTCCCAATCTCCACATTTCCCCCTGTCATCTCCATATTGCTCCCCATCATCTCCACATTATTGCCCCCCACCTCCACATTGACCCCCATGTCCACATTCCCTCCACATTGCTCTGGCCCCACACATTGCACGTTTCCTACCTCCCTGATGGTCCAGCGGTGTGGCAGGACAGACCTCTATACAGCTGGAGCTACCGAGCGGTCGTCTCTTCAGGAATGCAGAGCGCTGGGAGATGTCATATCCCAGCGACGTGCATTACTAGAGCGCCAGAGAGGGAGCACAGCTGCTAGAGGTCTGTGCCGAAGAAGGCATAGACCTCAGCATGTTGCGGGCGCCAGGCGGGGGGCCCCCCGCCTGGCGCAGGGGTTGGCTGGGCCCCTGAAGTGACGGGCCCGGTCTCAGGTTCGACCCCTGTTTTTACATCTCTGAATTCACCACTTTCCCTTAGTACATCAGCTTCAGTGCAGTTTGACTGTGCACCTTTCTCACAGTAAAGTGCACATCGGCTGATGTACTAAATACCAGTGCTTCAAATTTAGGGCAAGCCAGCTGCACTTTAAGTGACAGAGAGGTATGCAACACATTGATCTTGCACTCAGAGGGTTAAAGTACAATTAAAAAATTGTCCTTAATTTGAATGGGAGATTTTGACCCTTGAATGCGATAGAGGTCTCCAACTAATTGCTTTGCAATACAAGAGTTACAAGCAATACACCTTTTAAATTAAAAGCAGTTTTTATTTTATTTTTTACATCTTCCCTGTGGCCCAGTTGGTTTGCTCCAGAACTGCACCAGATTTACTCTGTACATCAGCGTAACAATGCAGGGCCTCGCCATGCTTGGTACATTCAAGTTGTATCCACTCTCACACACCAGCAGTTTCCTCTCTCCTCTAACCCTTCATCCTCTCTCCACGGCGGCAGCAACGGTTTTAGTTAGTAGAGCTAATGAGATGGATTAGTCATTAGTGATGACCCCTGGCCTTGCTTCTGAAGTGGCTGAATAGCACGTATGTTCCACATGTCAGCACCCTAGCAATGTGTGCAACAAAGGAGCCAACTGCTTGATTTGAGAGGAAAGCTCTGTGGGGTCCATACCATCACTTCCAGGACTCCTTGTTCTTCTTTACACTGAATATGGTTCTTAATGACTTTGGTTGTATGTTTGTGATCATTGTGATGCTGCAGAATAAATTTGGGGCCAATCAGATGCCTCCCTGATGGTATTGTATGATGGATAAGTATCTGTCTGTACTTCTCAGCATTGAGGAGACCATTAATTCTGACCAAATCCCCAACTCCATTTGCAGAAATGCAGCCCTAAACTTGCAAGGAACCTCCACCATGCTTCACTGTTGCCTACGGACACTCATTCTTGTACTGCTCTCCAGCCCCTCAGCGAATAAAATGCCTTCTGCTACAGACAAATATTTCAAAGTTTGACTCATCAGTACAGAGGACCTGCTGACTTTTTTTATGCACCCCAGTTCCTGTGTTTTCATGCATAGTTGAGTCACTTGGCCTTGTCTCCACGTTGGAAGTATGGCTTTGTGGCCACAAGTCTTCCATGAAGACCACTTCTCTCCAGACTTCTCCGGACAGTAGATGGGTTTACCAGGGTCCCACTGTTTTCTGCCAATTCTGAGCTGATGGCACTGCTGGACATCTTCTGATTGCAATGGGAAGTAAGCGTGATGTGTCTTTCATTTGCTGCACTAAGTTTACTAGGCCGACCACTGCGTCTACAGTCCTCAACGTTGCCCTTTTCTTTGTGCTTCTTCAAAAGAGCTTGGACAGCACATCTGGAAACCCCTGTCTGCCTTGAAATTTCTGCCTGGGAGAGGCTTTGCTGATGCAATATAACTACCTTGTGTCTTGTTACTGTGCACAGTCTTGCCATGGTGTATGACGTTTTACATTAAAGTGTCTTCAGCAACCTCACCTTGTTAGCTGAGTTTGGCTGTTCCTCTCCTACTTTTATTCTTCTTAAACAGCTGTTTGTGTTTCAGTTAATGATTGTGTTTCAACCCACATATAAATTGATGATCATTAACACCTGTTTGATATAAGTGTTGAATCATACACCTGACTATATGCCTACAAAATCCCTGACTTTGTGCAAGTGTACCAAGAAGAATTGATGCTCTTTTGAAGGCAAGGGGTGGTCTCATCAAATCTTGATTTGATTTAGATTTTTCTTCTGTTCATTCACTATGCATTTTGTTAATTAATAAACATAAAATAATCATATGTCTATTTTTGAAAGCATTCTTACTTTACAACATTTTTTGACACATGCCTAAAACCTTTGCACACTATATACCGTAATGTGCAAAGGTTTTAGGTGTGTGTAAAACATGCTGTAAAAGTTATAGTTAGTAGGGTGATCTGGAGTGATCATACTGCTCAGGTAGTGTGGAATAGTCAGTGAGTTGTTAGTAGTGGAGGTTATAGTTAGTATGGAGATCTGGAGTGATCATACTGCTCAGGTAGTGTGGAATAGTCAGTGAGTTGTTAATAGTGGAAGTTATAGTTAGTATGGAGATCTGGAGTGATCGTACTGCTCAGGTAGTGTGGAATAGTCAGTGAGTTGTTAGCAGTGGAGGTTATAGTTGGTATGGAGATCTGGAGTGATCATACTGCTCAGGTAGTGTGGAATAGTCAGTGAGTTGTTAGCAGTGGAGGTTATAGTTAGTATGGAGATCTGGAGTGATCGTACTGCTCAGGTAGTGTGGAATAGTCAGTGAGTTGTTAGCGGTGGAGGTTATAGTTAGTATGGAGATCTGGAGTGATCGTACTGCTCAGGTAGTGTGGAATAGTCAGTGAGTTGTTAGCAGTGGAGGTTATAGTTAGTATGGAGATCTGGAGTGATTGTACTGCTCAGGTAGTGTGGAATAGTCAGTGAGTTGTTAGCGGTGGAGGTTATAGTTAGTATAGAGATCTGGAGTGATCGTACTGCTCAGGTAGTGTGGAATAGTCAGTGAGTTGTTAATAGTGGAAGTTATAGTTAGTATGGAGATCTGGAGTGATCGTACTGCTCAGGTAGTGTGGAATAGTCAGTGAGTTGTTAGCAGTGGAGGTTATAGTTGGTATGGAGATCTGGAGTGATCATACTGCTCAGGTAGTGTGGAATAGTCAGTGAGTTGTTAGCAGTGGAGGTTATAGTTAGTATGGAGATCTGGAGTGATCGTACTGCTCAGGTAGTGTGGAATAGTCAGTGAGTTGTTAGCGGTGGAGGTTATAGTTAGTATGGAGATCTGGAGTGATCGTACTGCTCAGGTAGTGTGGAATAGTCAGTGAGTTGTTAGCAGTGGAGGTTATAGTTAGTATGGAGATCTGGAGTGATTATACTGCTCAGGTAGTGTGGAATAGTCAGTGAGTTGTTAGCGGTGGAGGTTATAGTTAGTATAGAGATCTGGAGTGATCGTACTGCTCAGGTAGTGTGGAATAGTCAGTGAGTTGTTAGCAGTGGAGGTTATAGTTAGTATGGAGATCTGGAGTGATTATACTGCTCAGGTAGTGTGGAATAGTCAGTGAGTTGTTAGTAGTGGAGGTTATAGTTAGTATGGAGATCTGGAGTGATCATACTGCTCAGGTAGTGTGGAATAGTCAGTGAGTTGTTAGCGGTGGAGGTTATAGTTAGTATGGAGATCTGGAGTGATCATATTGCTCAGGTAGTGTGGAATAGTCAGTGAGTTGTTAGCAGTGGAGGTTATAGTTAGTATGGAGATCTGGAGTGATCATACTGCTCAGGTAGTGTGGAATAGTCAGTGAGTTGTTAGCAGTGGAGGTTATATTTATTTTGGAGATCTGGAGTGATCATACTGCTCAGGTAGTGTGGAATAGTCAGTGAGTTGTTAGTAGTGGAGGTTATAGTTAGTATGGAGACCTGGAGTGATCATACTGCTCAGGTAGTGTGGAATAGTCAGTGAGTTGTTAGTAGTGGAGGTTATAGTTCGTATGGAGACCTGGAGTGATCATACTGCTCAGGTAGTGTGGAATAGTCAGTGAGTTGTTAGTAGTGGAGGTTATAGTTAGTATGGAAATCTGGAGTGATCATACTGCTCAGGTAGTGTGGAATAGTCAGTGAGTTGTTAGTAGTGGAGGTTATAGTTAGTATGGAGATCTGGAGTGATCATACTGCTCAGGTAGTGTGGAATAGTCAGTGAGTTGTTAGTAGTGGAGGTTATAGTTAGTATGGAAATCTGGAGTGATCATACTGCTCAGGTAGTGTGGAATAGTCAGTGAGTTGTTAGTAGTGGAGGTTATAGTTAGTATGGACATCTGGAGTGATCGTACTGCTCAGGTAGTGTGGAATAGTCAGTGAGTTGTTAGTAGTGGAAGTTATAGTTAGTATGGACATCTGGAGTGATCGTACTGCTCAGGTAGTGTGGAATAGTCAGTGAGTTGTTAGCAGTGGAGGTTATAATTAGTATGGAGATCTGGAGTGATCATACTGCTCAGGTAGTGTGGAATAGTCAGTGAGTAGTTAGTAGTGGAGGTTATAGTTAGTATGGAGATCTGGAGTGATCATACTGCTCAGGTAATGTGGAATAATCAGTGAGTTGTTAGCAGTGGAGGTTATAGTTAGTATGGAGAACTGGAGTGAACATACTGCTCAGGTAGTGTGGAATAGTCAGTGAGTTGTTAGTAGTGGAGGTTATAGTTAGTATGGAGATCTGAAGTGATCATACTGCTCAGGTAGTGTGGAATAGTCAGTGAGTTGTTAGCAGTGGAGTGGAGGTTATAGTTAGTATGGAGATCTGGAGTAGTTATACTGCTCAGGTAGTGTGGAATAGTCAGTGAGTTGTTATTAGTGGAGGTTATAGTTAGTATGGAGATGTGAAGTGATCATACTGCTCAGGTAGTGTGGAATAGTCAGTGAGTTGTTAGTAGTGGAGGTTATAGTTAGTATGGAGATCTGGAGTGATCATACTGCTCAGGTAATGTGGAATAGTCAGTGAGTTGTTAGCAGTGGAGGTTATAGTTAGTATGGAGATCTGGAGTGATCATACTGCTCAGGTAGTGTGGAATAGTCAGTGAGTTGTTAGCAGTGGAGTGGACGTTATAGTTAGTATGGAGATCTGGAGTGATCATACTGCTCATGTAGTGTGGAATAGTCAGTGAGTTGTTAGTAGTGGAGGTTATAGTTAGCATGGAGAGCTTGAGTGATCATACTGCTCAGGTAGTGTGGAATAGTCAGTGAGTTGTTAGTAGTGGAGGTTATAGTTAGCATGGAGATCTGGAGTGATCATACTGCTCAGGTAGTCTGGAATAGTCAGTGAGTTGTTAGCAGTGGAGTGGACGTTATAGTTAGTATGGAGATCTGGAGTGTCGAAGATAATATCCAAGATGAATAATGAAATGGCGAGATACACAATGTTGAACAAAACCATTCCGTATATATCCCTCTTATGTTTGCCTATTCTTGTTTTATGTAGTCCAATCAATAAACTGCAAACCGCAAGTACAGGTAAGGTGGCACACCACAAAACTTGAGGCACAGTTCATAAAACGCCTGATCAGAAAACTCTCAGAAGTAACCTTTTGAGGTAAAATGAATGGTTTTATCTATAAGAAAAGGACACTTGCTATTCTCACATGTGTAGTCTCCTTTTACTATTTCTAAAGGGGATCCACTCTCTGCAGACTTATCCATAAAGAAAGATGAGATGGTACTCCGTACAGTTTCTTATCCTCACAAGATAAACAATCTCCCACCCTGAAGCGACTAGATCTCTCTCTAGAGGTGGTACTTAATCTTGTGATAAAAAAGCATATTATGAAAAGAACTTCTGGACTGCTTCTCTGTAGGTCTGTGACAAAATTCCTTGCTCTATGTTAAGAATCTAAAATCAGTTCTTTAGGATACAAATTTTCCAAAGTACTGACAAGTTCTTTAGGTTGCTCATCATAATCTACAATCAAAGTAAAATTCTGCCTAATGCTGTAAAATTGTCCATAAGAAATATTTTAAGCCATTTCTTATGATGGCAACTGTTAAAATCTTGATACTATTCTTGTCTACCAAAAAAGGAAAGTTCAAGATTGTAATTTGGAGCCCAAACACCTATCATTTCTAGGTTGAGAAACTGGATGTTGGAGTCATATACTGTGCTGGTAAACTCCATTGTCATTCAGAAAACAAACCATGTCAGTAAGAAGCCCTCATTCACCTTTCCAGATGATTAAAATTGCATCTATGAACCGGCAGCAGAGCATCAAATTTGCACCAATGAGTTGTTATTATAGATCATATGAGCTTCCAAATATCCCTTAAAGAGATTAGCATAGTTTGGCGCAAATTTGATGCCCATTGTTTTTTTCTTTAATCAGAAAATAGTAATGCCAATTAAATTCAAGCAAATAGTAGGTGAGAATAAACTTAATGGCTCTTAAGAAAGCGGTCAGACTTCACGTTCGTCTCTGAAGATGGAAATCCGTATAATAGGATAGATTAGACACGAGTCAACATCAGATATAATGAGTCTTCCAGGGGGAATCAAGAGGGAATCCTGTCGTGAAGAGCAATAATGAGAGATGCTTCCCGTTTGTTGGAATTTCCGGGAGATTTGGTTTGGTTGAAGGAATATAGGTGTTGCCTCTCTGTATTCTAATGTTCCTCATGAGGGTCAGGCCTTCAGATATTTTTACTTCATAATCTACTTATGCCCATGAAACGGACTGATTTTTACTTCAAGCCATTGAGTTTATTCTCACACATTGTCACGGTTACCCAGAGAAGTTCAGGAGTCAGTACGGTTTAGTTAATTCAGTTTATTAACAAATGACATAAAGATGATATATTCAATAGGAATAAGCACGGTAATAGCCAGCAAGCCTGCTATCAGAAATAATAGGTTGCAATGCTAAACCACTGTGCTGGAGACTAGGCCTTACCACTGGAAGTCTCAGCTGGAAACAGGAACTGGAACAGGAACCCAGGATCTTGATCCGATGAGGAATAAGGTCTGACGGACATATCACTGACTCACGCCTGGAGCCAGTTAGGGTGAATACTGACTCACGCCTGCAGTTAGTAGGAGCGAATACTGACTCACGCCTGCAGTCAGTAGAAGTAAGATGAAAACTGACTCACACCTGCAGTCAGCTATGCAAGTCTACCAGAGCCCCAGGGCCACACTATATAGGGTGTCTGATCACCAGGGGAAAAGACAAAAGAATCGTCAGACAGAGCCACAAGTCAGCACTAGAGGTAGTAGTCAGACAAGCTGGGTCATACACAGTTCAGGTAGTCAGCCAGAGCCACAAGTCTGCACCAGATTGGATGTCCACTATTAGGGGTTAGGCAATAGAATAGTCAGACAGAGCCACGGGTCAGCACTAGAATGGATGGAAGACTAACCAGATCATACACTGAGCCCAAGGTAATAGAACTGCTATGAACAACAACGCAAGGGTAACTGAGTCAGGACTCAGTCTGCCCTTTAAACCCCTCCACAGGAAGTAGGAGGAGCAGCTCAGAGGGAGGAAGTAGGAAGTTGGTAGGAGGAGACAACAGGAAGCAAACCGATAAAATAGAGGCCTGCAGAAGGCTGGGGATGATGACGTAGCACGTTGCTACGTTGAGAGAGGCGGTGCAAATGGCTGGCCGAAGTGGCGGGAAGGAGAGAGGAAGGGGATGCGAGCGGGGCTATGGATTCAGTGGCTGATGGTTTGGCACTAAATTCCGCCGGCTGGTATGTGCTGGCGTTGGAGAGTGGAGCGTAACGGTGGTGCACTGCGGGGAGTTCCGAACTCCAGTGTGGCAGAGCTAGGCGGGCTGTTATACGGGGACGCTGGAGAGTGGAGCGCAGCAGATGTACTACGGAGCGTTCTGAAGTATAGCCTGGCAAAATTATGCTGGTTGGTATACGCTGAAGCTCGAGATCGGAGTGCATGGACAGTGTGCTGTGGACCGCTCTGAAGTCCAGTTTTGAAGAACGGTGGCGGAAGATGCAGTAAGGTGGAGGCGGGTAGTGGAGGTGTGGGCTGTTGGGGAGAGTGTATGGAGAGAGGTGGTTGAGGCCCAAATACCCGCTGAAGATGCCGTAGGCGGAGGGAGATGGTGTGGAGGATTGCCGCCGATGCAGTAAGGCTACAGCCGGTTGGGAACAGTGCCTATATAAAATAACAGTTCAGCCCTATGGAGAGAGATTTTTACGCATCCTGAAGACAAGTGTTGGTTGGGGTGCTTTTCCATCACATGCAGAAGTCTAATTTGGGATTATTATATGTACTGTGCTATATGTGTGATTCTGATCAGAAGTAATATTGTGAGATGAACCAGTTTGTTGAAGAGTATCTGACGATGAAGAGGTCCACGCTGGGGATGATGTGATGATTGGGATGGTGGACTGTGGTAATGAGTATCTATTATGACATTTCTTAGCTGACTTGATTAAGTTGGTTAAGTTGGCTTGAAAATCATTTGATGTTTTGGGTTCTTTTCTAAATGGTTATGTATTAAAAAGAGACAGTAAGGAGTTGTGGATTGGGAATGGGAATGTTAAAATGCCCCCCAAAACTAATAATAGTGGGAGGAAGGATAAGATGAGAAGGGAGGAGGAGAGAAGGGATGAGAAGAAAGAGAGACGTTCAGTAGGTACATTCTTTTCCCCAAAGCAAATGGCTGACTCAAATTTGTCAAATATGGTAAAAATGAACGAGTCCCAAGTGGAGGTTGGGTCAATTAATGATGGTAATAGAGACATTTCAGTATCTCAGGACTTTATTAAAGAATGCTTGGAGACACAGTGGTTCAAATTTCAAACGGAGATAAATAAAAGTTCAGTGGAGATTAAGGAAGAAATAGGGAGATTATCTACACGTCTCACTAGTATGGAAGGACAATGGAAAATATTAGAAGAACATCAAAAGAAATCGGATAAAGCATTGGAAGATAACTCAAAAAAAATGGAGGTCTTTGAGCAGCAATTGAATGACTTAGAAGATAGGTCGAGAAGATGTAATTTGAGGTTTCGAAATGTTCCTGAGGAAGTAGTAAAGAACAAATTGAGTGATTACTTGCAGAAATATTTTGAAGTGTTGGAGGTGGATAAATCTGGTTTTAATGGTTCAATGGAGCGAATATATAGACTGAATAGGCCTAAACATTTGAATGCTGCAGTTCCAAGAGATGTTATTGTTGTTTTTTTGTCATTTAAATTTAAAGAAGCCATTTTGAATGCTAAAAGGAATAAGGACTTACAAGGCACATTATACGAAAAGATTGTTATATTTCAAGACCTGTCGTATCAAACTCGAAGGAGAAGAAGTTATTTTTCCCCTCTTTTGCAGATATTGCAAAGGCACAATATTAAATATCGATGGGGGTTTCCTGTTAGTGTGAATCTGACATGGGATAATAACTTGGTCTCCTTTAGAAGTTTCTTAGAGTTACAGTCTTGGATTAAGATCAAGGGTCTTGTATAATTGTACGGGG
This sequence comes from Rhinophrynus dorsalis, assembly GCA_037306005.1. Lineage (NCBI taxonomy): Eukaryota > Metazoa > Chordata > Amphibia > Anura > Rhinophrynidae > Rhinophrynus > Rhinophrynus dorsalis. Next base: position 3,417,889 of record CM074723.1, on the reverse strand, counting down.
GGATGGAAGGGAAGAGTGGTTTTGGGGAGGAGTGGGAGGAGGGGGAAGAGGGGGCCATATGGGGAAGAAGTATTTTTTTTTTTTTTTTTTTTTTTTTTTTTTTTTTATTATGTTTTGATCACTGGAATTTTGCACTAGAGTTGGTTATGTAGAAATGTATTAATATATTTAATCACTGAGAGGGGGACAAGGTTGAGGTAGGGAGATGTTGCTTCTAAGGTATATTACAGGGTATAGGTTATGGTGAGAGGGTGGGGGGGAGGCACTGAAGAGTTATTGTTTATGTGGTATATGGTATGGGGTAATTTAAAAGGGAATGTGTATAATATGATAACTATAGTAGGGTGAGTTTGTATGGTGGTGATTTGGTTTTTTGTTGTTTTTTTTTTTTTTTTTTTCTCTTCTTCTTCTCCTCCCTCTTCTTCCTTCTTTCTTCTCCTTCTTTCTCTTTGCTTCTCCGCTACTTGATGTGGGGTCAGTCGGTTAGCACCAGCTTTGAGTTCTAGGGAACTGAGGTTTCAGTCGCAAGATATGCGATTGATAGGGCCATGCCGGGTGGTGAGTAGAGGTGGCAGGCCATTGTATGTTATATGTTTAGATATGTGTAGTAAATATATGTATGTAAATAAATGTATGTTTTTGTTTGTGATAGATGTTGGCCCGGGACGGGGTTGTTGTAGGGATGGACAGGGTGGAGACCAGTGGTGGGGGTTATGGTTAGGTTTGTAACAGTAAACGTGCAGGGGTTGAATACTGTTTATAAAAGACAGAAAGTAGCTGAGATGTTACAAAAAGATCGGGTACAAGTCATGTGTATACAAGAAACACATTGGAAGAAAGATGTGAGTGTAACATGGTGGACAAATAGAGCTCGATTGATTTTGCATGCCTCATTAGTGGATAGGAAGAAAAGGGGTGTTGCAGTAATATTTTCTAATACAGTGGATGTTTCTATTGAATATCAGTTTTTAGATGAAGAAGGGAGGTTTATTATAGTAGTGTGTACAATTGAAGGGCATGTGTATACTATAGTGAATGTATATTTACCAAATTACGCCCCGATGCGTGCATTAAATAAGATTTTGGATAAGGTTAAAAAGGTTAAGAAAGGGCAATTGTTGCTGGCTGGTGATTTTAACTGTATACTGGATGGTGTCCTGGACAAAAAATTAACGGGAGTAAATAGGATAAATAAAAAATTGTTTAAACAAGCTCAGAGTTTTGAGAAAATTGTTCGAGAGACTGACGTGTATGATATCTGGAGGTTGTATCATGCAAATGAGAGGGATTTTACCCATTATTCAAAAGTTCACTTGTCATTCTCTCGCATAGATTTATTTTTGGGGGATGATACCATTGTTAAGAATACTGCTCAAATACGTATAAGGAACAATGTATGGTCAGACCATAGTTTGGTAATTTTGGATTTGAGAGATAGATATAGTAAGGATTTCTGTACCACTTGGAGGCTGGATGATTCTCTGTTGAGGAGTTCCAGGAATCAAAAATATATAGCGGAACAGATAAAGTATTTTTTTCAAGAAAATTGGCAAGAGAGGATAGCTAGGAGTACAGTTTGGTGTGCTTTTAAGGCAGTCCTTAGAGGTATTTTGATTAAGCTTAAATGGGAGGAGCGTAAAGCAAGAGGAAAGTTGTTGGCTGATCTATATATTGCTGCGTTTCGCTTAATGGATGAGAATAAAAAAGCTCCATTGTTAAGTAGACAACAAGAAATAGATAAAATAGTAGCAGAAATCAGAGATAAAGAAATGGAGAAGATACTTAAAAATATGGAAAGATTGAAGATAAATTATTATCATAAAGGCAGTAGAGCAAATAATATTCTAACAAAAAGGCTGAGGAATAAAAAGGCGAAAGAAAGGATAGTGAAGATAGAGGATGAGGGGGTCTTGCATAGATCCCCTCAGAAAATAGGTCAAGTTTTTAGGGGATTCTATAGCAGTTTGTATAATTTGCCAAGTAAAATAGATCCGGGGGACATAAATAGGTATTTATTACAAGCTTCACTTCCAAAAATAACTGAAGAACAGGTGGAAGTGTTGAATTCTCCGATTGATGTAATGGAGGTGGTTAGAGTTATAGATAAATTGCCGCAATTCAAAACACCAGGCCCGGATGGGTTTAGTAATCAGTTTTATAAATCTTATAAAGATCTGATAAAACACTATTTGGTGGATGTTTTTGCAGAAATATCACAAGTAGGAGAGGCTCCGACAGAGTTTTTGCAGGCAAATATATTGCCGATTTTGAAGAAAGATAAGAACCCGACCGATGTAATTAATTATAGGCCTATATCCCTAATAAATGTGGATGCTAAATTGTATGCCTCTATACTATCTTATCGGATGAGTAAAATACTCCCATCAATTATAAATAGAGATCAGGTTGGTTTTGTGCAAGATAGATCAGCATGTAATAATATACGACGGATTCTGGATATTCTAGATTCAGCGCATAAGCTGTCGGTGCCCCTCCTGACCCTGTCCTTGGATGCGGAAAAAGCATTCGACAGGGTCGGGTGGGAGTATATGTTTGCAGCGTTATATGCATTTGGGTTAAGAGGATGGATTCTGGAAGCTATTAAGGTTTTATATAGTAATCCATATGCAAGAGTGGTGGGATCAAATATTTGTTCGGAATGGTTCCGGCTGGGTAACGGTACAAGACAGGGGTGTCCATTATCCCCAATTTTGTACATTATTTCTATAGAACCCCTTGCTCAGCGAATAAGATTGAACACAAGGATTAGGGGGTACTGTTTGGGGAATTTTGAATCTAAGATTTGTTTATATGCAGATGATGTGTTTATTACGCTTACAAGTGTTAGTGAGTCTTTACGATATTTGATGATAGAGATTGAAGCTTATAGTAAAGTATCTAATTACAAATTAAATATTAGTAAAACAGTGGTGCAGGCGTATCATTTAGAAGGTCGAGTTAGTTCCCAGGTTAGGCAAGATTATGAATTTGATTTTTCAAAAAAAGAGTATAAGTATTTGGGGATTATAATTCCTAGGAACTATCAGCATGTAATGGAAGTGAATTGTTTGCATACGTTAAAATTGATGAATAAAAATTTTAAGGAATGGGGCCAAAAGGAATTTTCCTGGTGGGCTAGAATAAATATCGTAAAAAATTATGTCCTCCCATATTGGATCTATTTATTTAGAATGCTGCCATTAAGATTTCCAGCTAGTTGGCTGGATATGATACAGGCAGGATTTAGGAATTTTGTATGGAGAGGTAAAATACCAAGAATTATTTCCAATATAATGGCAGAAAAGTTGAAAAGAGGAGGGATGGGTTTTCCTCAGATTCAGAGATTTCATATGGCCAGTATGATATATCATGTGAGCAAGATGGCAAGGTCAGAAAGAGGTTTGGAAGTTTGGCAGGAATTGGAAGTAGAGATGTGTGAGTGCAAAGAATTGCAAAGTTTGGTCTGGCACGTTAGTCCTAAACAAAGTATGATTAATATGAAGGGTAAATGCTGGATTGTTGAGCAGATTCTTTCAGAATGGTTGAAGATTAAAAAGAGAATGCAATTAGATAGGAAGGTACCCTCGTTTGTTGATGTCCGGGACATTGTCCAGTATATGGAGGATATGTCAGTGGCTAAGTGGCTAGAGTGTGGTATAAGTAAGGTGGATCAAATGCTGGGATCAAGGGGGATTAGACCTTTTGTGGAGTTAGAGGAGAATTACGGGCTCTCAAAATCGGAGATATTTTCCTATTTGCGGCTGAAGGGGTTTCTTGCAGAATTTTTATGGCAGGATAAAGTTGATCTGATGGGGGCCCTAAAGCCAATCTTTGTCAGAAGGAATCAGAAAAATCTTCTTGCCTTGTGTTCTAAGCTGGTAACTAGGTTGGAAGATCAAAAAGATTGTAAGAATAAAGTTGTAGTGACATGGGAAAAGGAATTAGGTATAGTGGTAAATAAGGAGGAGTGGGGAAGGGCAATACATAAAGTGAATAAATATATTCATGATTTATCGCTGGTAGAAAACCAGTTCAAATTGGTAAATAGATGGTATTATGTCCCAGCAAAACTGGTGAAAATGCGGTTATTAGTGATGGATACATGTTGGGGATGTGACCAGTTGGGGGGCAATTATATGCATATTTGGTGGAAGTGTCCTAAGTCAAAAAAAATTTGGGATGAAGTATTTAGATTTTTGTCATCAAAATGTAATATTGCCCTTCCTAAAAAACCTGAAATTGCACTACTAAACCTTTTTTGGCCAACTATGTCAATAAAACAAGAATACTTAGTTACGCATTCTCTTGCAGCGGTGAAGATCTTGCTGGCTAGAGGATGGAAATCGGCTCAACCTGTGTCATTTGAACAGTTTTTTGCCCAGCTGATTTTTCAATTAAGAATGGAGCAAGGGATAGGGTGGTTTATAAACAGCCCTGTTAAGATGAAAATAATTAGGGAAACAGTATATGAGGAGATTGTTAGGATGGATCTTTCTGACAGATCATAGAGTAAGTTCCCCCTGCACGGTTGTTACTGGGATGAGTGTATTGTATGGTAGGGACTGGTCTCTCTCTGGCTATCTGGGGATGGTAGTATCCTGAGCATGTAAAGGTGTTATGAAATGTAGGATTGTTTTTATGTGTAATGTGCAATATATGTATTATGTTGTGTCTATTTGCATATTTAAAATGCAAGATGTCTTGTATTGTTTGTCTTGTATTTAAAAAAAATTTAATAAAGAATAATAAAAAAAAAAAAAAAAATAGAGGTCTGCATCATGCTTGAAGCCTCGCGCCTGTAGATGATGCTGAAGTCAAGGTAAGATGTAACGCACATAACAACTCCTTTGAATGTAATGGGCCTTAATATCTACAGACTAAATGAAATACGATGGGCACCAAATTTGCAACAATCTATGCAAATACCCATATGGGATATTTGGAAGATCGTATGATCTGTAATAACTTGTTTGAAGCTAATCTGGTGCTCTATCACCACTTCATAGATAAGATTTAATTTGTTTTCTGAATTACAGTGTTTGTGGCCTGGAATTAACCAATGCAGTTCATGACTCCAACATCCAGTTTCTCTTGGTCTTGTTTGTGTGTGAGACTAAGTTTTTTGTTTTTTTTTTTTTGTTTTTTTTTGTTTTTTGGTAGGGCACTCACACAGCAGACTTTTGTAATTTGAGATTATTATGAATCACGATTTTTGTCTTCCTTTCGTCTTCCTTTTAAGATGACATAAGTTATATTTCACATCACTTTACACATTTTGGTGTATATCAAAAGTGTCTTGTTTGACACATTAATTCTCACTGGCCATCATTATCATTTTCACCTTTATTAAGTAGTTTTACAGTTTTATTTTTATTCCCATTCACACATCTAATGTAACGTATATTCTTAGTATTGTACAGTGTCCCAATCGACACATAAATATTGATTTGTTTTCATTGTTATGTTCAGTTATTTTAGACAATTATAGTCCCTTCTATAATAATATATTCTAAAACAGTAATTATGATTTGGTTTTCCCAACACTTTATATATTTTGAATATTTATATGTAAATCATTTCTCTTATTTATTTTAATGTTATGCATACAAAATGTGAGAGGCTTCCGAGTACGAACAAACAGCACAATGGCCTGTTCTACTGCTAGTCGCCGATCAGAAGAATCACGTTTTAGCTCTCTAGTGCCATTACAGAGGAGAAATTCCCACATACATATTAGACTAATCCCGCCCAAAGAGCGGTCCAGTTCCAAAATGACAGGCAAGTTCCCCCCTGCAGGGGAACACCAGCTAACCCCCGACGTACATTTAGGCCTAGTTGGGCCTCGTCAGGAGGGTGCAGCTGGATTCTCTAGGCACTGAGAGCATGGAGCCACGTCTGGGTTACCCTTCACTCTTATTGAGACACCCTAAGAGTTTTCAAAATCAGCATACAAAATGTGAGAGGCTTCTGAGAACGAACAGCCGCACAATGGCCTGGTCTACAGCTAGTCACCACTCAGAAGCATCACATTCCCACATACATATTAGACTAATCCCACCCAGAAGGGTGGTCCAGTTCCAAAATGATAGGCAAGTCCCCTCTGCACGGGAACACCAGCTAACGCCCAACATAGGTTTCGGCCTTGTTGGGCCTTATCAGGATGGTGCAACTGGATTCCCTAGGCACTGAGAGCAAGGGGTCCACATCTGGATTACCCTTCACTAGTAATGAGTCCCCCTAAGGGTATTCAAAATATGCATGCATAATGTGAGATTCTTCTGAGGATGAACAGCAAAATGTCCTGTTCTATTGCTAGTCACCACTCAGAAGCATCACATTTTATGTCTCTAGTGCCGTTACAGAGGAGAAATTTCCACATACATATTACACTTACTTTAATGTTACACATATATTGGTGTTTTTGTCTGAGTTTTCAAAGAAAATGTTTTTTAAACATTATACTTATTCGGATTCTTTTGAAGTGTGGAAAGCCGATGAAGGTTTATTTTAGTATATTTTCTTAAGTGCTTTTAATTGATTTCTTCATTATATCTATTACTAGCAATCTGGGACGGCGTTGCCCGTCATGTTATGACCGTTGGGCGCACGTGTGTGAAATGCAGACACACTGATAAACACAGACATATGCAACATACAGGCAGACACATACCATGCATCCCAAGTGTCCCTCTTTAGGAGGGACAGCCCCTCTTTGAGGGCCAAATCCCTCTGTCCCGCTTTCCCACCCTGTTGTCCCTCTTTTTAGGAGGTCAGACTGTGTGCAGGGCCGGCTCCACCTATAGGCGAGGTAGGCGCCGGCCTAGGGCGCACACATGCTGGGGGCGCGGGTATGCAGCGGAGAAGAGCTGCACCCGCACACACCACGCCGGGAACCACAACTCAGTCAGGTCTGTGTTGCTACAGCGCTCCCTCATTGGGTCGGATCTTTAGTAATGCAGAGCGCGCTGGGAGTCATGATCTCCCGCCGCGCTCTGCATTACTGAAGAGAAGACTGCGTGGGAGCTACAGGTATGTGATGGGGGGCAAGCTGGAGCTGAGGGGGCATAGTGGAGCTGCTGGGGGCAGAAACACATGCACTCATGAGTTGTGCACCCCTCTGGCAGTCAAAGGGTTAAGATATAGAGAGGCATGTGAGAGTTAAATAGCAGTGGGAAGTGTATTCGTACCTGGGAACACTGACTTGTGGAGTCCCTAGAGGGGAGTCATGTGGTGCTGATGTGGAGAGACAAATGGGGCAATCTGGGTTAAAAGTGGGCAGGGCTTAATCGCGAGTAGGGGCGGGGCTTAACATAAATGTGGAAAAGTGTTAGTAATAGGCTGGGGAAGGAGGAGAAGTGGGAGGGAAATGCAAGTTTACAGTGTGAGGGGTTTGAACACACTCACTGAGGGCTAAAACTTGATACACAACCCTGTGGCAGTCAGTGGGTTAAGTGTGAATCTGATGGCTGTCTGTCCTGTGTGTTGCATGGCAAATGATGACAGTGAAGAAATAATAGAGCAATGAGGGCATACCTTAACCCTTTGAGTGCCATTTTGTTCCTCTGGTGCTGCACTACAGGTCCTGCTGAGGCCACTGGGAGTCAGGGTGAGTGACTGTGTGTGTGTGTCAGCCATATTTAATTCTGGCTTTGTGTGTGTATGTGGTGCTGTGTGTGTGAGTGGGGGCATGTGTGTTTGGTGCTGTGTGAGTGGGGCATGTGTGTGTGAGTGGGGCAAGTGTGTGTGAGTGGGGCATGTGTGTGAGTTTGGTGCTGTGTGAGTGGGGCATGTGTGTTTGTCTGTGGTGTAGGAGCAAGTGGCGGCCATATTGTTTTTTTCTGACTTTGATAGTGGTGGGCGGGCTGCATAGTGGGGGCGGGCCAACTCCCTGCATGACTGAATCACCCAATAGGAGTAGTAACTCCTGCTTTATGCCTCCCCTGGGTGTGTTTTGGCAGGCACAAAGTCTTCTTTTATATATATAGATGTATTTTTTTGTCTCTTGTTCTGGTGATGATCATGCACACTTAATGGAGGTTTACTCCTCCTCTTGTGGAGACTTGTGCCAGTTATTACTCTCCAATTGGTTGAAGAGCTTTTCCAATTGGACACTTGCTTTACATATACGAGTCTCCAAATGGGTTTGGTCTCATTCCACTGTCGAGAAAGAGAGTGTTCATATTAGTATACACTATGTATGTTTTGACAAGTTGTAATTGATATTATATTTATTGTGCATTGCTTTGTATCTATATTGTTTATAACTTCTTGTTCTGGTGATGATGGCCACTTCACAGAGGTTTACTCCTCCTCTTGTGCAGGCTATTACCAGTGGGTCTGGTTTCACTCGACCAATGAGAAGGATAAGGGAGGGTATTTAAATGTTTGTATATTATGGCGGCTGCTTTCTTTGCTTAATGACTATTAACGCTGATAAAGTGGCGTGTTCAGACACAAAACAAGGTACATAGCCATTATTTTAAAAGCGGGACGTTAAGCGAATGTAGACAGGTTGCCCTCTCTGCATTCTCTGTTGTCAGGCTCTCTGGAGTCGTCTTAGCCTGACCATTACTGAATGAGAGTAACCATTTATTTTTCATTCCATTAATGTGTGTGTTCTGGCTATTTTGCATTATTGGGCACCTTCTTTTTGTTTGTTTCTGTGATACTGCTGCAGTGCAGATTGAATGTTGGGAGAGCAGCCTTATAACTTCTTGGGTGTCATATATGCACTGTACCTGGGGGCATTTACAAGATCCCAGAGGCTTTATTTGCTGAAACCTACATAATTAGATCATGCCATCTAAAACTAAACAGTGTTGGTGGTGGTCCCTCAAAACTGTGTTTGGTGATTTGCACAGGGGTGCCCCCTGTGTGTTCTTTCCTTGTTTTTTTTTGTACTCCTCAGGATTTTTCCTCCAGGGACTGGATAGGACCGCCTCAGGACTCATCCTCTAGGTACTGAAAAGGACCTCCTCAGAGCTTGTTCTCTAGAGACTGAACAGGACCTCCTAAGGGCTTGATCCTGAAGCTACTGGAAAGGAATTCCTCAGTGTTTCTCTTCCATGGACTGGACAGGACCTTCTCAGAGATCATCTTCCTGGGACTGGACTGGACCTCCTCAGGGATCCCCACAGTTACTGGAGAAGACCTCCTTAGAGCTTGTCTTCCATGGATTGGACAGGACCTCCACATGAATCCTCCCCAAAAAATAGACCGACTCTCCCAAGGTTCATTGTCCGGGAACTTTACGAGACCTCCTCAGAGCTCGTGCTCTAGGGATTGGACAGGACCTCTTCAGGTCCCAGCACTGGACAGGGCCTCCTCAGGGCTTGTCCTCACTGCAACTGGACAGAATCTCCTAAGGGCTTGTCTTCCAGGGACTGGACAAGACTTCTACAGGGCTTGTCCTCCAGGGTCTGGACACGGCCTCCACAGGACTTCTCCTCTAGAAAATAGGACCTCCACTGTGATCGTCCTCCAGGGAGTGGACAGGACCTGCTCTGGGCTTGTCCTCCAGGGCCTGACAGAGCCTCTTCTGGGCTCATCCTCCTGGTACTGAACAGGACCGCCTTGGAGTTCATCCTCTAGGCACTGGACAGGACAAACTTTGGGATTGTCCTCCAGGGACTGAACGGGATCTCCTCCTGGCCTGTCCTCCAGGCACTAGACAGGATCTCCTCTGGGCATGTCCTCAAGGGTCTAGACAGACCTTCCTCAAGGCTTGTCCTAAGGGACTGGGCAGGTTCATCTCTTTGCCTGTCATCATGGAACTAGACAGGATCTCCTCATGGCTCATACTCCCAGGGCTGGACAAGACCTCCTCAGGGATTGTCCTCCAACAACTAGGCAGGACCTTTACATGACTCATCCTCCAGGGACTGGAAAGCACCTCCCCTGGTCTTGTCCTCCAGGGACTGTAGAGGATCTCCTCTGTGTTCATCAGGGACTGGACAGGACCTCCTCATGGTTCATCCCTGCAGCAGCTGGACAGGACTTCCATGGACTAGATGGGAGCTCCTCAGGTCTCATCCTCCAAGGACTGGACAGGACCCTCCCAGGGCTTATCCTTCAGGGACTGGACAGGACATCCCTAGGGCTTATCCTTCAGGTACTGGACAGGACCTCCTCAAGGCTTGTCTCCACTGTGACTGGACAGGACCTCCTCAGGGCTTCTCCCCACAGTGACTGGAGAGGACCTCCTCAGGGCTTCTCCCCACAGTGACTGGAGAGGACCTCCTCAGGGCTTCTCCCCACAGTGACTGGATGGGGCCTCCTCAGGGCTTCTCCCCACGGTGACTGGACAGGACCTCCTCAGAGCTTGTCTCCATGATGACTGGACAGGACCTCCTCAGGGCTTCTCCCCACAGTGACTGGACAGGACCTCCTCAGGGCTTGTTCCCATGGTGACTGGAGAGGACCTCCTCTGGGCTTGTCCCCATGGTGATTGGACAGGACCTCCTCAGGGCTTTACCCTCACAGTGACTGGACAGGACCTCCTCAGGGTTTCTCCCCACAATGACTGGGCAGGACCTTCTCAGAACTTGTCCCCACAGTGACTGGACAGGACCTCCTCAGGGTTTCTCCGCACAATGACTGGGCAGGACCTTCTCAGAACTTGTCCCCACAGTGACTGGAGAGGACCTCCTCAGGGCTTGTCCCCACAGTGACTGGACCTCCTCAGGGCTTGTCCCCACAGTGACTGGAGAGGACCTCCTCAGGGCTTGTCCCCACAGTGACTGTACCTCCTCAGGGCTTGTCCCCACAGTGACTGGACCTCCTCAGGGCTTGTCCCCACAGTGACTGGGCAGGACCTCTTCAGGGCTTGCCCCCAACAGTGACCGGAGAGTACTTCCTCAGGGCTTGTCCCCACAGTGACTGGGCAGGACCTCACTGCTCACATTCAGAAGCAGGATAGGACCACCTCTGGGCTTGCCTCCCAGAATATTCAACAGAACTTAAGTTCCACTGATGATTTCCTCTCCCTTTCCCGTGCCTCTTCACCCTGCTCTCCCTTTCCTGTGCCTCCTCTCCTTTCCCCTCGCCCTTTCTTGCATGTGTCCCCTCCCTTCCTTGCCTGTGTCTTCTGTCCCCTTTCTCACCACTTTCTCCCTCTGACCTCTCTCTCTCTTCCTCCTCTTACCATTCTCTGTCTCTCTTCCCACAGCGCTGTGAGAGGCTGGAGGCGGTTGGCTGGTCAGAAGTCCTCAGGGGTTACTCGATGGGTGTCCGTTTTATGGGAGCGCTTCAAATTCGAGGTGGCCTTGAGGTAAGTTACTTGTCGAGTACTTCACTCCTCCTACATCTGGTAACCAGCAGTTCTCTGTTGACTACAATATTACAGCGCTCAGTGACAGACTGTTGGTGTAATCTCACTGAGTCGATGTAATAGGTGTAAGAGGTGTTTCAGACCATTAAAAATGGGACAAAAACACCACAAGTTCCAATTCAGTTAACTGCGTTAGCCTTTATAGGGCTGGATTCAAATGCAGGTGCTAATTTTATCTCCAGGATTCCCCATAGAGGTAACATAGATCTCCTGCATTTGAATCCAGCCCGAGGACTGATAAGGGACTCACTTTATCACTGAAATGGAAGACCCATTTTTTGTTTTGTTTTTACTAAAGTTAACCATCCGACACCGTCCAAAGTTACTGGAATTAACCTTGTGAGTGCCAGTGTATAGGTGTAGAGGACTTTGGCGCCATGTCCTTCTTTTTTTTTTTTTTTTTTTTTTTTTTAAATAAATCTATATATATAAAAGAAGACTTTGTGCCTGCCAAAACACACCCAGGGGAAGCATAAAGCAGGAGTTACTACTCCTATTGGGTGATTCAATCATGCAGGGAGTTGGCCCGCCCCCACTATGCAGCCCGCCCACCACTATCAAAGTCAGAAAAAAACAATATGGCCGCCACTTGCTCCTACACCACAGACAAACACACACATGCCCCACTCACACAGCACCAAACTCACACACATGCCCCACTCACACACATGCCCCACTCACACAGCACCAAACTCACACACATGCCCCACTCACACAGCACCAAACTCACACACACAGACCACCACACACACATGCCCCACTCACACACACACAGCACCACATACACACACAAAGCCAGAAAGAAATATGGCTGACACACACACACACACACACACACACACACACAGTCACTCACCCTGACTCCCAGTGGCCTCAGCAGGACCTGTAGTGCAGCACCAGAGGAACAAAATTGCACTCAAAGGGTTAAGGTAGGTCCTCATTGCTCAATTACTTCTTCACTGTCATCATTTGCCATGCAAGACACAGGACAGACAGCCATCAGGTACACACTTAACCCACTGACTGCCACAGGGTTGTGTATCAAGTTTTACCCCTCAGGGAGTGTGTTCAAACCCCTCACACTGTAAACTTGTATTTTCCTCCCACTTCTCCTCCTTCCCCAGCCTATTACTAACACTTTTCCACATTTATGTTAAGCCCCGCCCCTACTCACGATTAAGCCCCGCCCACTTTTAACCCAAATTGCCCCATTGCTCTCTCCACATCAGCACCACATGAGGGACTCCACAAGTAAAAGTTCCCAGGTATTACACACACATGCCCCACTCACACAGCACCACCACACACACAAAGCCAGAAAGAAATATGGCTGACACACAGTCACTCACCCTGACTCCCAGTGGCCTCAGCAGGACCTGTACTACAGCTACTGAAGGGTGCTCCAGCACCAGGGGAACAAAATGGCACTCAAAGGGTTAAGGTAGGCCCTCATTGCTCAATTATTTCTTCACTGTCATCATTTGCCATGCAAGACACAGGACAGACAGCCATCAGATTCACACTTAACCCACTGACTGCCACAGGGTTGTGTATCAAGTTTTACCCCTCAGGGAGTGTGTTCAAACCCCTCACACTGTAAACTTGCATTTCCCTCCCACTTCTCCTCCTTCCCCAGCCTATTGCTAACACTTTTCCACATTTATGTTAAGCACCGCCCCCTACTCGCAATTAAGCCCCACCCACTTTTAACCCAAATTGCCCCATTTGTCACTCCACATCAGCACCACATCAGTCCCCTCTAGGGACTTCACAAGTCAGTGTTCCCAGGTATGAATACACTTCCCACTGCTATTTAACTCTGACATGCCTCTCTATATCTTAACCCTTTGACTGCCAAAGGAGTGCACAACTCATGAGCGCATGTGTTTCTGCTCATATATGTTGCGTGTGTGTTTGTGTACATCTCTGTTACATATGTGTGTCCATGTGTGCATCTTCAGTGTGTCTGTGTGTGTGCGTGTCTTTTGCATGTTTCTGCCGCTCACTGTGTGTATGTGCATACCTCCCAACATTTCACATGGCCAAAGAGGGACACTGTAGTTTTAGGTGATATTGTTGGGGGCGTGGCTGGTAGGCGGGGCATTAGTAAGAATTTTTAGGTTATTTCATGACTTATTACTGGCTATTTATGTAACTGAATAAATGATTTAGTGCAAGACCAAAGTATTTTATTTGCACAGACTAATGTATAAACACATATACTGAAGTTTATTGCTTTATTGCTGTAGAGCAAAGTAATACACACCACACAGTCAGGGTTGGTGCAAGGATTTTTGCCACCCTAGGCAAAACCTAATTTTGCTGCCCATTTCACCCTGCCTCTTGTGCCCCACCCCTTTATACCCCGCCTACTTATACCCCACCTCTTTTCATGATTGTCCTCTCTCTGCCCCCTGGGCCAGTCTGCCCCTGGTCTGGAGATGCCTGCAAGAGATGCCCCCCACCAGCTCCAACTTGCCCCTTATCAGCTTCACTTTGGCCCACCAGCTCCACTTTGCCCCTATCAGCTCCACTTTGTCCCCCATCAACTCCAACTTGCCGCCTCAGCTCCAACTTGCCCCCATCAGCTCCACTTTGCCCCCCATCAGCTCCACTATGCCACCATCAGCTCCAACTTGCCATCATCAGCTCCACCTTGCCCCCCATCTGCTCCAACTTGCCCCCATCAGCTCCACTTTGCCCCCATCTGCTCTAACGTGCCCCCACCAGCTCCATTTTGCCCCCTCTTCAGCTCCATTTTGCCCCCTCAGCTCCAACTTGCCCCCTCAGCTCCACTATGCCCCCTCAGCTCCAACTTGCCCCCCATCACATACCTGTAGCTCCCGCGCAGTCTTCTCTTCAGTAATGCAGAGCGCAGCGGGAGATCATGACTCCCATCGCGCTCTGCATTACTAAAGATCCGACCCAATAAGGGAGCGCTGTAGCAACACAGACCTGACTGTGTTGTGGTTCCCGGCGTGGTGTGTGCGGGCGCAGCTCTTCTCCGCTGCATGCCCGCGCCCCCAGTACGTGTGCGCCCTAGGCCGGCGCCTACCTCGCCTATAGGTGGAGCCAGCCCTGCACACAGTCTGACCGCCTAAAAAGAGGGACAACAGGGTGGGAAAGAGGGACAGAGGGATTTGGCCCTCAAAGAGGGACTGTCCCGACTAAAGAGGGACACTTGGGATGTATGGTATGTGTCTGCCTGTGTGTTGCATATGTCTGTGTTTATCAGTGTGTCTGCATTTCACACACGTGCGCCCAACGGTCATAACATGACGGGCAACGCCGTCACACGTTGCTAGTATATATATATAGATATAATGTGTGTGTCCAGACAAAGATAAAAGGTAATTTGGCCAGATAGATTTGTCCAGTAAATGTTTACTTACTGGTGGGCACTTTTGGATCTGTGACAGTTTTTTATTTATAGAAAGCAGTATATTATCTGTGCAGTAAATGTTATTTATTTAAAGGGAGAGTAATACATACTTGATTTTATGGACGTTTAAATTGTACATATTAAAAAAATAAATGCAATAATACATGTTTGAGAGACGGGACTTACAGATCATTGCATTTATTTTTTTAATATGTACAATTAAAAATTCAATGTAAATAAATGTTACTATCCCTTTAAACTTATTTTTCAAGTTAATATACTGTATACAGTTTACAAATCTGTGCAATAAATATTCTTGAAAATGTTAAAATGTTTGTGGATGTTTTTTACATTTTAAACTTGGATGGGGGGCAAGTATGGATTGGGGCCCCGGGGGCAAAATGCTCTAGGTACACCCTTGAGATTAAGACAGTGGTTCTCAACTCCGGTCCTCGGGACCCACTAACAGGCCAGGACTTGATGATTTTCTTGTTAGAGCACAGGTGAGTTAATCAATGTGAATGAGCCTCTGATCACATGATTTTCTTGTTAGAGCACAGGTGAGTTAATCAATGTGAATGAGCCTCTGATCACATGATTTCCTTGTTAGAGCACAGGTGAGTTAATCAGTGTGAATGAGCCTCTGATCACATGATTTCCTTGTTAGAACACAGGTGAGTTAATCAGTGTGAATGAGCCTCTGATCACATGATTTCCTTGTTAGAATACAGGTGAGTTAATCAATGTGAATGAGCCTCTGATCACATGATTTCCTTGTTAGAGCACAGGTGAGTTAATCAGTGTGAATGAGCCTCTTATCACATGATTTCCTTGTTAGAGCACAGCTGAGTTAATCAATGTGAATGAGCCTCTGATCACCACACCTGTGCTCTAACAGAGAAATCCCTAAGTCCTGGTCTGTTAGTGGGTCCTGAGGACCGGAGTTGAGAAACACTGCATTAAGAGAGCAAGAGGGTGGAAAAATAAGAAAAGGTGATAAATGGCATCAAGCTGAAGCGCTAGGAGATTAACAGTACATGGATGTAAGAACTCTCTGGATAGATATATGGCAATTCTAGGTATACCATAAGTTTGAGCGATCTAGATAGGGACGTGGGCAGACTAAGGGCTCGATCCAAATGTTGGCATTAAAACCAACGTGAAGAAAAAAACTGCCTTTGCAAGTTAAGCAAGACCAGGTAACGTGAGATTCAAATCTTCCTTACCCAGAAAGGCTCACGAGCGATGACCAACAAAATACACGTTAACCTTAAACCTGCGTCGCATAGAAAATCTTACCTAAAAACACACGATAAAAATGTTACCTAGCACCACAGCCAATCACAGCACTCCATAGTAGAAAGTTCAGTCAGAAAATCCCAAACCACCGTCGCCAGTTCTGAACAGCATTCTCTGTGCTTCCCTACCCAGCCACTAGGGGAACACAGAGATGGCTTTCAGCACCATGGACAGCACTGAATGCCATAGGGATGTGCACTGCTCACCCCTGTGGCATTCAAAGGGTTACAATAAAGAAATCTAGTACACCAAGCACTACACAATGCCCCCCTTCGACCCCCCCCCCCTTAGTATGTCGACATATATTGCATATATGTGACATACTAACTCCATCCACATCCACCTCAGGGACTTTCATGTAGCGGACAAATCTTTGATATTCAACACTTTTAACTCTTTGAGTACAAGAGAGGTAGGAAAACATTGCTTAGCATGTTTTCTACCCCTCTGGTACCCAAAGGGTTAATAGGCAAGGTATGGACTACATACCTTGCCTATATGTATGTGTGTGTGTGTGTGTTTTACACATTTTATTATTAAAAGACTTTAATTAAACATATATTTACTTAGATTCATTCATTTCTAATGCCCTACCTCCTGTGTCCCATTGCTCCTTCAAACGGAGAGTGGAGCAAAAGTACTACTAGCAATGGGACACAGTAAGTAGGACATTATGAATGAAGAAATCTAATAAAGAAACTATTGAAGGAAGCAGCCCCCCGCAGCGCTCCCTTCATATACTTTCATTGACATCCGATGGCTGGGGACATTGAAGAGGACAGAGGCATTGGAGGAAGCGGGTGGAGGGGAGAGGCCTCGGAGGAAGTGGGTGGCAAGCTTGTATTTGCTGCCCGCTTCCTCCGATACCTCTCTCCCCTCCTCTTTCGTTGGCATTGTCCCCTGTCTGGCGATGCACATTCTCACTCAGAAGGGACGAAGTTGTAGAATGTGCGTCACCAGGCAGGGGACAATGCGGACTAGTGTGGACTACTTACTGCCACTCCTGGGTGTGTTTGTCCGCCCAGGGGTGTGTGTGGCTGGAGACTGCTACCCTGCCAGCCTTCTCCTTTTATTAATACATATATATACTCGCAGTGTGTTAGGTGGAATTTTGTAATACAGCTGTGTTGTGAAGGGTCTGTTAGTTATACCACAGAGTTTACACAGACACAGAGAAACACACATACATACACACACACATATCATACATACATACATAGACACACACAGATAGACATACACACATTCATTGATACAGATACATACATGCATACACACATACACAGGCATGTAGATATTATGCAATATCAAAAGAAGCACGTAGCTGCCCGTGCAAAAAGAGGCAGGGGGAAAGAAGACATATTTTATCTGTCGTCCAATACAGGTTACTGGTAACTTTGGGTAGGCGATCAGCCCCTTTAAGTAGGAACAATTCTGAGAAGTGACTGATGGGTGGAGCCTACTTCCTCTCCTTAGCTTGCAGCTAGCCAATCCCCATCCTGTAAGATTTGTTCCTTGGTCAGGACACAAGCAAGAGAACAGTTCTGCTATAGTTTTAGCTTTTTTATTATTTTTCTGTTCGATATGGGATACCACCATCAGGCGGATTACCATCACTGACAATTCCCATCATCCAAATGTGGATAGCTCAGTTTACCAGGTGCTTTTGTGAACCTAAGCCCTGGGGGGAAAATCTTGGCTGCAAGTTCTTTCCCCAGGAGTTGCCCACTGAGGCTTCTTCTTGATACATGGTAATCTGTAGACAGAAGACCAGCTAAAAAGGTGAGCACCCTTTGAGTGCTGAGGTCCACATGTCTTATGCTTCCCCTCCACACAGGGGTCTCATTTGAAGTTCCTATTACATACTCATGCATTCATTGGGTTTATCTGTCTATGGGGTGTTTGGAGAAAGTTTCTGTGGTAACTTAAAAGAGTTGCTGGTTATCAATTTTTGGGGGAGTTGTGGGCACTTTCCCTACTGGGACCAGTGTTTATTGGGTCTGCTGACATGTTCTAGTGGGCTTTTGAGTGGTTTTACATTTTGGTATTCACCTTGTTAACTTTGTGTTCTGGTGCGCGTTTACCTCATAAATGCCACTGCTCCATTCACTTCTATGGGACTTTACATTTTGGGACATATCTCTACAACCGCTCCACGTAGCGAGGTCAGAGATGGCTCATTTGGTTGGTCTGCCCTTGCTCTGTTATCCGTTCAATGTTCTGGGCATGTTGGGGGGCTCAGGGGGCTTCGGGCACTGTTGGGGTATTTTATCAGTGAACCTACAATTCCCATGAGAGCTTGTTTTGTGCGCTCGCTTCTGATTGGCTCCCGCCACGGCACCCATTTTGTGCCTTCGCTGATCGAGGACTTGGACTCTCCTCCTCTCCTCAGGAGTTTAACCCTTCACCTACCAGATAAGTCTATGTTAGCGTTTCTGAGGTGATTTTATTTATCATACACACTATTTTGTGGGTGTTTCTGGTACTTTGACCATTTGACTCTGTGAGAATGTCTACTCCGTTAGACCTTGGGGCTAGGCCTAAGACTAAGGATACTGGGGTGTCTGTGTCCCCCATTGCTCATTGCTCCTCATGTCACTCAGGGTTACCTGGAGAATACTCAGGTCATGTTTGCCCAGCATGCTCTGCTGCCCCTGAATCTCCTGAAGGGGCCTCCAGCCATGCACTACAGCCAGTTTGGATGCAAGAGTTTAAAGCCACTACTAGAGACCTAAGGTCTACCTTACAACTCCTTCCATCCACTTTGCAGGGGGTCTTCCATTCGTGGCAGGCCCCCAACCCTATCAGATCTTCCCTGCCTAAACCGCCGGGCGTACCTGATGTGTCTGATTCCTCTGACAAGAAATTATTGGTGGATTCTGATGATGAAGACTCTTCCCCTTCCTCTCAGTTTATTTGGGGATCCATTAGAGGCTGATCCTGTCCCCACTGCTGAGGGCCTGATCAGGGCTGTGTTGAACACCCTGAACATTCCCTTGTTACATCATTCCAATGTGTTTCAGGAGCGTGTTAGGTCCCATACATGTTTTCTACCTAACCCCACTCTTGACCGCTTGGTGTCTGAGGAGTGGAAGTTTCTGGGAAGAAAACCATCTGTTTCTATGAAATTTGCTAAGCTTTATCTGTTCTCTGATGCGGCCCTAGCTCGGTGGGTTCATCCCCCCCAAAAGTGGATGCCCCTGTCTCCAGGCTTTCTAAGTCCACTGCCTTGCCTGTGGCTGATGCATCAGCTATGAAAGACTGGACTGACAAAAAGCTTGAGACCTCTTTCAAGGCCATTTTTGTTTGGACTGAGCAGCTCACTTCATATGTCCATCAGGGAGCTCCTACTACTGACATCTTGTGGCTTCTCGCCAACATCTCTGAGACAGCATTATGTTTCTGCTGCCCTGTTTGACGCTGTGCGCATGGTAGCCAGGCCATCAACTATGTCTGTGGTAGCCAGACAGGCTCTTTGGCTCAAGATCTGGTCTGCTGACACGGCCTCCAAGAGGGCTCTCCTGTCCTTGCCCTTTCAGGGAACCTCACTGTTTGGGCCTGATCTCAAGGATCTGTTCAGTGAAGCCACTGGAGGGAAGAGTACTCAACTGCCAGTGGTCCAGAGGAAGAAGGCGTCTGTCAAAAGGAATCGGCTTTTTCATCCCTTTCAGGCTGACTCACGCCAGGCGACCCAAGCGGTGCCTCAGGCTCCGCGCTCCTCATCCAAGCCTAAACAGCAATGGAAGGCCAAGTCCTCCAATAAGCTTCCACCTTCTTCTGTATGACTCGCAGAATCCGGGTCCCCACCCGCAGGTAGGTGGCCGCTTACGCCACTACCTCTCGGCCCGGGAGGCCTCTGTGGCGGTCCCGTGGGTCTTGCAGGTGGTGGCTACGGGGTACAGGATCCCTTTCACCTCCCTTCCTCCTTCTCAGACCTTCTCTTCTCGCTCTCCTTTGGGAGCAGAAAAACGCAGCCTTTTCGAGGTAGCCATCCAGGCCCTTCTGGACAAGGCGGTCTTGGAACCTGTTCCTCCTCAGGAACAGGGGTTGGAGTTCCACTCCAATCTTTGTGGTTTCCAAGAAGGATGGCAGCTGCTGTCCCATTTTGGATTTGAAGGATCTCAACTCCTTTGTGGTCAGGTCCCAATTCTGCCAGGAATCACTCCGCACGGTGATATCTGCCATGTCCCCTGGGGAATTTCTGGCCTCGCTGGATCTTCAGGATGCTTATTTGCACAACACCATTCATCCACAGAGTCGGCAATTTCTTTGCTTTGCTTGCGACCCAGGACATTTCCAGTTTTCAGCCCTCCCCTTTGGCCTGACCACAGCCCCTCAAGTCTTCAACAGAATCCTGGGAGCATTGATTTCTGTCTTCCATCAGGACGGCATCAGAGTTACCCCATACATGGACGATCTCCTTTTGAAGGCATCTTCTTCGGTACTCCTTCATCAGCAGGTGCAGAATTGCATTCATGCTCTGTCCTGTCACTGGTGGATTATCAATCTGGACAAGTCAGACCTTGTTCCCTCACAGAGGATGGTGTTTCTGGGCCTCCTTTTCGACACCCAGAGAGGGATGGTGTTTGTCATGGACGAAGTGGCTCATCAGATAGCACTGAAGGTCCAAGCTGTCCTGTCTCAGGATCCGGTTCCAGCCAAGAAGTTGTCATTCCTGGTGGGGAAGTTCATTTCCACCACAGAAGTAGTTCCGTTTGCCATGGCTCATACCAGGGAACTTCAGAGGTTTCTAAACCTGGCATGCAGGGGTCGACCTGATCTCTTGGAAAGGTCCCTATCTTTCCCTCTTCACGTGGAGCTGAGCCTCTCATGGTATATTAAAAGTCAGAGATGCTCGACTAGGAATGAACCTGCAATACAAATTTGCAGGCTCTATAGGAATAGGGTGCAATCTCTTTTAGCCCACTAGTGCCTTTCACAGAGAGGAAATTGTAACGGTTTTAAGGACACTCAGACACAGAAGGTTATGGTAAATCACAGTTTTATTAATAGAACAAGGATAATGTGACCCATGCGGGTCCAGTACATACAAATGACACAATACTGCCAAAGGTCAGGCTACAATAATGTATAGTAACCCACACAGGTCCAGTATGTACAGATGTTACAATACTGACACAGGTCAGGTCACAGTTCGTGTGAATCTGGAAGAGCAGACGAGCAGAGACACTACTAGGCCAAGGGATGCCGGCAGGCTCCAGTAGTGCAGAGGTCAGCGGAGACTCCCTACGCAGGGAGTGAGCCCAAACGGTAAGCCACAATATAGGTAACTGAGAGGAGGCCACTACTATCCCACAGGATAGTAAGTGAGAGACTAGGCAAGCGGAGCCCAATGAAGGCTCAGGACAGGAGACCAGCGGACAGATGCCCTATCGGAGGCTACAGACTGTAGGGTTCTGTTGGCGACAATGATGGGACTGCCCGTGTAGTAAGGACACAGGATACTGCCAGACAGAGTGCTAAGTGAATGTCCCAGACTGACAGAGGAAGGCTGTGACCCTGAAGCGCTATAGCACCAACCCGCGAAGGATGAACGAACGCTCAGACCTGGACAGAACTGCCAAGCAGTGGAGACTAACCGAGGTGCCCAGAGACAAACCCAACCTCGGAGGCAAGAGTGGACAGGTCAAGCGTACCGGGTGCAACCAACAGAGCCTGACACCGAAGTGAAAGGATACAACAGCACAAGGTAATGAGGCAGGGTCACAGAACAGCGCTGCAAGTGCAGTGCTAGATGGAGGCAACCAGTGACTGTCAGAGATGGTAACCGGCAATGGAGGAAAGGCCTCCAAATGGAACACAGCTGGGCGGACAGAAGTACCGGGAGGTACACAGAGAAGGAACGGCCACCAGGCCGGGTAGATTCACAGAGCAGGAACTTCAGCCAATACGTGTTGGTACACGGAGCAGGAATGTCAGCCAGGCCGGGTCGATACACAGAGCAGGAACGTCAGCCAATCTGGGTCGGTACACAGAGCAGGAACGTCAGCCAATCTGGGTCGGTACACAGAGCAGGAACGTCAGCCAATCTGGGTCGGTACACAGAGCAGGAACGTCAGCCGAGCTGGGTCGGCACACGGAGCAGGAACGTTAGACAGGCCGGGTCGATACACAGAGCAGGAACGTCATCCAATCCGGGTCGGTACATAAAGCAGGAACAGATCAGGCAGAGTAGTCAGGCAGTCTGGGTCATACACAGGATTCACACAAATAACAGGAACAAGCGCTGGCGACTGGAACACCACAAAAGGGCGCTGCTGAAGTGACAGGGCTCAGTATTTAAGGACTAGAACTGGGCAGAGATAAAACCCAGTAGCCAATAAAAGACAAGCAGGAAGTAAACCGGACATAACAATGTCGCCAAAGAAAGCACGGGCACCGTGATAGAAATATCCTAAAGCATATCTTATTCGTCCTGCCCTTACAGCAGTCCAACCACGAAATGCCAGGCAATTCCTCTCTGAACAAGAGAAGCAGCCAACCCCCTCTTGTGGTGGCTCAACCTGAACAGTCTCCTGAAAGGCATACCCTTCTTGGTGCCCTTCTGGACCACAGTGACGACGGATGCCAGCCTCTCTGGCTGGGGAGCGGTGCTGGGGCACTTGAGTGTTCAGGGCCGTTGGTCTCAGGAGCAATCTCTCCTTCCCATCAATGTCTTGGAGCTTTGGGCGATATTTCATGCCCTACATCACTGGATAAGGCAACTGGAGGATTGCCCAGTCAGGGTACAGTCGGACAATGCCACAGAGGTAGCCTACATTAACAAGCAAGGAGGCACAAGAAGTCTTGCAGCTTGGCTAGAGGTCAAGGCTATTTTATCATGGGCAGAGGAGCATGTCCCTGTCATTTCCACAGTTCATATTCCTGGCATAGATAACGTTCTGGCAGACTTCCTCAGTCGACACACAGTGGACAGTGGAGAGTAGGAACTACATCCAGAGGTGTTCAACCTCATCTTACAGCACTCTTCCATGCATCGACCTGATGGCAACCAGGCACAACAGGAAGGTTCCAATGTTCTGCTCTCGATTGCCGGATCCCCTGGCTCTGGCAGTGGATACCTTGTCAATCCCGTGGACATTTCCTCTGGCATACATCTTTTCTCCCATTCCCCTGTTGA
The DNA here is from genome assembly GCA_037306005.1 of Rhinophrynus dorsalis. Taxonomy (NCBI): domain Eukaryota; kingdom Metazoa; phylum Chordata; class Amphibia; order Anura; family Rhinophrynidae; genus Rhinophrynus; species Rhinophrynus dorsalis. Next base: position 3,394,738 of record CM074723.1, on the reverse strand, counting down.
ACAGGGTGCTATGGAAACTGAGACTGGACCACTGCCCAGTCATTCTGATTGCTCCATACTGGCCTCTACAAGCTTGGTTTCCGGAGCTTCTGGACCTCTCAGTGGCGGAACCTCTTCGACTTCCCCCCCGTCCAGACCTTCTTCTACAGGGTTACCTCTGGAAGGAAGATGTTCATCGTCTGGCTTTGATAGCATGGAGATTGAATCCTCAATTTTGAAGAAGAAAGGTTGTTCTTCTGGTGTGGTGGCTACTATGCTTAGTGCCCATAAACCTGTTTTCCTGTAAGGTCTACCATAGTGTTTGGTCTACCTTTCTATGTTGGTATGCTGACAAGGACCTGTCTCAGGATTTTGACCTTTCTATAGTTCTTTCCTTTCTTCAGGATGGTGTGGATAAGGGTCTCAGTCTGAGTTCTCTTAAGGTTCAGACTTCTGCACTCTCTGTCTTTCAGAGGCATCTTGCTATCATTTCTGATGTCAAGGTTTTCTTCCAGGGTGTTGCCCATACCCATCCGGTGTTTAAGTCCCCTGCTTCTCAGTGGGACCTTAACCTGGTCTGTGGTTCCTTCTTTCTGCCCTAACCCAACTTCTGACAAGGACAAGGATCTTCACCTGTTGGATGGTGTGCGTTGTCTCAAGTTCTATGTGCATTGCACTGAGCCATTGAAGCAGTCTGACACACTTTTTGTAATTCCTGAGGGTCCCAGGGCAGGGAAGCCTGCTTCCAAGGTAACCATTTCTTCTTGGATCAACTCCACTATTCGTAAGAACTTAGGAAGAAGCCTGTTCCCTTTCGGGCCATGGCTCATTCTGCGAGGTCTATTGGGGCATCTTGGGCTTACAAGAATCAGGCCACGGCTGATCAGTTGTGCAAGGCGGCCACTTGATCATCTGTGCATATCTTCTCGAAACACTACCGTGTGGATGTGCTGGCATCGGCTGATGCCAGTTTTGGGAGGAAGATCCTTTAGGCAGCCTTGCCTGTTTAGGATCTCATTGGTCTCAAAGTACTCTTTCACTTTTGAGCCCTGTTGTCTCTATTTCAGTGTCCTGTGCTACAGTTCATGGGGTTTGTTTTACCCCTGTTCAGTGAGGAGCATACATCTTACCTGTTAAATCCTTTTCTCTTAGTCCATACATGTTACTGGTCTCCCACCCTGTCAAGGGACCATGCTTGGCTCTCCTGTGGCAGAACGTGGGGGTCCTTTCGGGTTCATGCTCACAGGAGTCTTCCCTTACCTTCTAACTACCTAGTCAATAGTTAGTCTGCAAATCTTACTGGTTGGGGATTGGTAAGCTGCAAGAGGAGGTAGGCTCCACCCTGCAGTCACTTCTCAGAATTCTTCCTGCCTATTTAAAGGGTCTGATCAACTACCCAAAGTTACCAGTAACCTGTATGGACTAAGAGAAAAGGATTTCACAGGTAAGACTAAAATCCTATTTTCTTCCCTATATGCTCCATGTCCTCCTCATATACAGGACCTCATGCTAGCGAGGAGTGATTGGAGGCTTCCCCTATTCTACCTTGTCCTCCTCATATACAGGACCTCATGCTAGCGAGGAGTGATTGGAGGCTTCCCCTATTCTACCTTGTCCTCCTCATATACAGGACCTCATGCTAGGGAGGAGTGATTTGGAGGCTTCCCGTATTCTACCCTGTCCTGTCTTATATACAGGACCTTATACTAGGGAGGAGCGATTGGAGGCTTCACGTATCCTACCCTGTCCTGTCTACCTTATATACAGGACCCCATGCTAGGGAGGAGTGATTGGAGGCTTCCCGTATTCTACCCTGTCCTGTCCTCCTCATATACAGGACCCCATGCTAGGGAGGAGCAGGGCCAGATTTACATCTAAGGAGCCTGTAGGCACAGAATTCTGAAGCCCCCCCCCCAATTTGCCATCTCCACTGGACACCTCCACAATGCTCATCAGCTCCATTTTGCCCCCCATCAGCTCCATATTGCCCCTCACATTGCCCCCATCAGCTCCAACTTGCCCCATCATCTCTATATTGCCCCCATCATCTCCATATTGCCCCCCCATCAGATTCAGCTTGCCCCCATCATGTTTGTATTGCCCCTCACATTGCCCCCATCATGTCCATATCCCCTCACATTGCCCCCATCATGTCCATATCACCTCACATTGCCCCCATCATGTTCCTATTGCCCCTCACATTGACCCCATCTCCAGTATTGACCCCCGTTTCCTACCTCGCTGGAGAGGAGAGGTCTGTGCCTCCTTTGGCACAGAGCTGTAGCTGCTGGAGCTCCCGCGCAGTCTGTAATGCAGAGCACTGGGAGATGATGTCATCTCCCAGCGCTCTGCATTATTACTAAAGAGCCGATGGCGACGAGGGAGTTCAGTAACTACAGATCTTCGGAGCAGACCTCTCCTTTCCGTGTTGTTGCGGGCGCCAAGTGACTGTCGAGGCTAATAAAAAATAAAAACAGGAAGCAAACGAACTATCCCAATGACAGGCGCCCCTCTGTGGGATGCGCCTGTAGACAGGTGCCTACTCTGCCTTATTGCAAATCCAGCCCTGGGGAGGAGCGATTGGAGACTTCCCATATTCTACTCTGTCTTGTCCTCCTCATATAAAGGACCACATTCTAGGGAAGAGCGATTGGATGCTTCCCGTATCCTACCCTGTCCTGTTCTGATTCTCCACTACAAATCAAATAATGTGGCCATTGCTATTATTAGATGAACACTTACCCCTATAATGATCTGGGGGTTATATACACTTACAGGGAAGCATGTTTATTTTAATAGACATGGTGAAATAACTGTACTAGTTACTATTTTTCCTGGGGTTTGTAGTTTTTAGGTAAGAGCTGTGAGACTTTGGCTTTTATGCAGGTTACATTTTGTCCCTCAAAATGACCACCAACAGCAGCATCATCACTACTAGCATCACCATCAGCACCACCACTAGCACTATCACCAACTCTAGAACAAGCACCACCATCACCACCGCTAGCACAACCACTAGCACTATCACCAACTCTAGAACAAGCACCACCATCACCACCGCTAGCACAACCACCACCATCACCAACTCTAGAACAAGCACCACCATCACCACCGCTAGCACAACCACTACCATCACCAACTCTAGAACAAGCACCACCATTAGCACTATCACCATCTCTAGAACAACCACCAGCACCACCACTGCTAACACTATCACCAACTCTAGAACAACCACAAACACCACCATCACCACTGCTAACACTATCACCAACTCTAGAACAACCACCACAAGCACCACCATCACCACCGCTAGCACTGTCACCAACTCTAGAACAGCCACCACAAGCACCACCATAACCACCACAAGAACCATCACCACCTCTAGCACTATCACCAACTCTAGAACAACTAGCACCACCATCACCACCACTAGCACTATCACCATATCTAGAACAACCACTACAAGCACCACCATCACCACCACCATCACTATCACCAGTTCTAGAAAAACCACCATCATCACAAACACTACCACAAGCACCATCACCACCAGCACAAACATCTCCACTGTCACCATTAGCAACACAACTAGCACCCCCCATTAACACATCATCACCAGCACCTCCTTTACCACCTCTGCTAGCAATACCACCATCATCACCATCAATCACAACCACCAACAGCACCATCACCACATCCGTCACAACCACTAACACCACAATCACGACCACCACTACTAGCACCACTATCATGACCATCACCACCAGCAGTAGCACAATCATGATCACCAGCACCATCATCACTAAAAAAAACACTAAAACCATCACCACCACTTGTGCATCACCACCAGCACAAACATTGCCGCTGTCACCACCATTAGCACCACCATCAACGCCCCTACCATTAGCACCAGCACCACCATCCTCACCACCATAATCATCACCACTAGACACCACCAACACCCCTACCATTACCACCATCATCATCACCATCACTAGCAACACCACCATCAGCAGCACCGCCATCACTAACACCAACTCTAGCACCATCACCGTTTCCATCACCACCAGCAACTCCATCATCAACACCATCACTAGCAGCACCAACATCACCACTGTCACCACCACTGGCACCACCACTAGTACTACCATTGGCATCACCACTGTCTCCATCACTTCCACCATATCATCCACATACAACCACTACCACCAATATCCGCACCAGGACCTAGCCACTGTGTAAGGAGCCCCATGCAGCTGCTGTAAAATCTAACGGCTATTCAATTCCATAGATCCCCTACTCGCTACCCTACCAGGCTACTTCTGCATCTGTTAATCCCATATACATTGTGTAATTTACCAGAAGATGACATCTTCTACACTAAGCTTTATAGCAGTTCCAGGGAGAGGGAAGGAATCTAACAAATTAAACTGAATAAGGAGATAGGAATTAGTAACCGAATTGACAAAATGACATGACTGGGTTGAATACCAATCTTATATAGTGTTCAATACACCATCTGTTTCCTAATGAAGTGTCCCCTTTAAATTCCTGTACTTCATCCATAAAACTTAATGTTTTCGGTAGGGAGATGAGCACACAGACGGAGGATCAGGTGAGCTATGGGAAGTCACTTGGGTTGCTAATGGGAGGTAGAGGAGCACACGGAGGGTGGATCAGGTAAAGAAGAGGAAGTCAATTGGGTAGGAGCGAGGAGGATGAGGAGCACAAAGGGGGCAGATGAAGTGATCTAAGGGAAAACACTTGGGCTGGAGATGGGAGGGAGAGGACCACACAGGGGGCGGATAAGGTGATATCGGGGAAGTCACGCGTTACAGATGATTGGGAGGAACCACACAGAGGATGGATCAGGTGAGCTAGGGGAAGTCACATGGGGTTCAGATGGGAGGGAGAGGAGCAAACAAGGGAAAGAACAGGGTCGCTTCAGGATGTCACTTTGGATGGAGATGAGACCGAGAGGACCAAACCAGGGCGTATCGGGAGAGCTAGGGGAAGTCACTTGGGTTGAGATAGGAGGGAGAGGAGCACAAAGGGGGTAGATCAAGTGATCTAGGGGAAAACACTTGGGCTGGATATGGGAGGGAGAGGACCACACAGGGGGCGGATAAGGTGATATCGGGGAAGTCACGAGTTGCAGATGAGCGGGAGGAACCACACAGGGGATGGATTAGGTGAGCTAGGGGAAGTCACATGGGGTTCAGATGGGAGGGAGAGGAGCAAACAAGGGAAAGAACAGGGTCGCTTTAGGATGTCACTTTGGTTGGAGATGAGACCGAGAGGACCACACCGTGGCATATCAGGGGAGCTAGGGGAAGTCACTTTGGTTGAGATGGGAGGAAGAGGAGCACAAAATCGGCAGATAAGGTGAGCTAGGTGACGTCACTTGGGATTGAGATGGGAGTTAGAGGATCGCAATGGGCTGGATAAGGTGAGCCTAGGACATGTCACTTGGGATTGAGATGGGAGGGTGAGAAGCACAAAGTAGGTACATCAGGTGAGCAAGAGAAGTCATTTGGTTGGAGATGGGAGGGATTGGGGCACACGGGGCAGATCAGGTGATTTAGTGGAAGTCACTTGGGGTGGAGATGGGAGGAGAGGAGTACACAGGGGAAGATCAGGTGATATAGTGAAAGTTACTTGGGGTGGAGGTGGGAGGGAGAGGAGCACACGGGGGGAAGATCAGGTGATATAGTGAAAGTTACTTGGGGTGGAGGTGGGAGGGAGAGGAGCACACGGGAAGATCAGGTGATATAGTGAAAGTTACTTGGGGTGGAGGTGGGAGGGAGAGGAGCACACAGGGGAAGATCAGGTGATATAGTGAAAGTTACTTGGGGTGGAGGTGGGAGGGAGAGGAGCACACGGGGGGAAGATCAGGTGATATAGTGAAAGTTACTTGGGGTGGAGATGGGAGGGAGAGGAGTACACAGGGCAGATCAGGTGATTTAGTGGAAGTTACTTGGGGTAGAGAGGGGAGGGTTGGAGTACACAGGGGGGATCAGGTGATTTAGTGGAAGTTACTTGGGGTAGAGATGGGAGGGATTGGAGCACACGGGGCAGATCAGGTGATTTAGTGGAAGTTACTTGGGGTGGAGATGGGAGGGAGAGGCGTACACAGGGCAGATCAGGTGATTTAGTGGAAGTTACTTGGGGTGGAGATGGGAGGGAGAGGCGTACACAGGGCAGATCAGGTGATTTAGTGGAAGTTACTTGGGGTAGAGATGGGAGGGATTGGAGCACATGGGGGGAAGTCCCTTTAGCCAACTGTACCAGCAGGGGGCTGCACAACACAAAAAAAGAAACACTCCAATAATGTGACAACAGTTTTACTAACTAAAACATCTAACACAATTTTACAGGTAATTTTACAAGATATTTTATAATTGTCTAAGATGTTTTAAGGTGTCAGTTCCACTTTCAATGGGGGTTTTCACTCAATGAATTCTACAGAGGTCTACAAATCATGGTGAAGTGTGTATTACTCCTAATTGTGTGTTTGTCTCGTGCAGGTGGGACAGCCTGGTCCTCCGTCTGACATCCTACCTCCTGCGTCTCCTGGTTCGGTTTGATTTCCTGCCAGAGAATGAACAGATCCAGCAGTTCCTGCAGTCCTAGCACCCCCCTAAGTCACTCTACCCCCTACCCTGCCCAATGGGACCACGACACATACCTCACCTCTCAGGCTGCCATATCCCTCCCAACTCCGGGCCTATCATCAGCCATCAACAGGGGGCACTGGGAGAGAGTAACAGAAGCCAAAAATGGACAGTTGGAGACACACACAAAAGCTGATATAAATGACTGTGTCTGTTCTTTTATAAAACCTTCTGATCTTAATAAATCTGTTTGTTCTTATATATCACCTGATATTGTGGTATCTCCACCATTAATATGGGACGAGATGTTACCATGAGTGTGTGGCAATACAAGTATTTGTAGGATATATGGAGAGTTATATGGAGCAATAGGCGTTATATGGAGCAATAGGTGGTCTTAAATGAAGTTACAGAGATGTGTTATATGAAGGTCTAGTACAGAGCTTTCCAAACTTTTCATGTTGGTGACACACTTCTTAGACATGCATCATTTTGCGACACATTAATTCAGGTTTACTAGCAAACCGGAGGATAAACTAACCCCTTATAAGAGATAAGGACACATACATAAATTGTAATAACGAAATGTATGGGGACACAACATATTTCATGGAAACCTTTCACTTATATTTTTAAAAATATATGATTTGTAAGATAATATACATTTCCAAGATTGTTGTCATTTATGAGTAATAATATGTAAATATGCATAGGAATTTAAAAAAATTTGAATAACACCAATAACTTCTTCTTACCATTTTAATGAGATGTATGAGGTTGATGGGATGAACATAGTTTTTGAATATTCGATAAACACACTCGCATTTCATCATCAGGCATTTTTAAGCTTCCACATTTCAGTGTCTTTAAGTTTGTCATCGTTGAGTTGCGATCGAGCAACAGCCGAGAAGGTGTTCTATCCAAAAACTGGACCCGTGGAATTTCTCAAATGTGTCACTTTAGGTGAGGGCGAGTCACTGGAAGTTACGTGGAATCAGCTGTTTCGACCCAATTACGCATACTGCGCTTGCGCAGTACCTGTATAATCCCTCGACCGCAGTGTACATACACAGATACAATGGAAGGGGAATATACTAGTGCACCATACTAATTGTCACCTTTTCTGTGTAAAAATGCATGCAAGTTCACATAGACTTAGAGTTTTCTCTTTATGTTCACGCGACCCACCTACACACTGCAGCCCACACACGAACGTGTCGCGACACATAGTTTGGAAAGCTCTGGTCTAGTAGGAGGTATATGGAGTTATAGTGACATATTATAAGGAAGAATGGGAGAAGTTGATCACTGACAGTCTATATGCAATGCATTGTGGGAAATAGTCCATATAGTATAAAAATATAGACGTTTACATGCAGTGCATTGTGGGATATACGAACTATAGTTCTAAAGACTAGTAGTCTGTACACAGTGTATTGTGGGATATAATCACTATAATATAAAAGTCTAGAGGTCTGTACACAGTGTATTGTGGGATATAATCACTATAATATAAAAGTCTAGCGGTTTACATGCAGTGCATTGTGGGATATACATGCTATAATATAAAAGTCTAGCTGTCTGTATATGCAGTGCATTGTGGGATATACTCACTGTAATATAAAAGTCTAGTGGTCTGTACATGCAGTGTATTGTGGGATATATTTGTTATAATATAAAAGTCTAGTGGGCTGTACACACAGTGCATTGTGGGATTAATCACTATAATATAAAAGTCTAGTAGTCTGTCCATGCAGTGCATTGTGGGATATAATCACTATAATATAAATGTCTAGTGGTCTGATCATGCAGTGCCTTGCAGGATATAATCACTATAATATAAAAGTCTAGCAGTTTGTACATTCAGTGCATTGTGGTATATAATCTATATATCTATATATATAAAAGAAGACTTTGTGCCTGCCAAAACACACCCAGGGGAGGCATAAAGCAGGAGTTACTATTCCTATTGGGTGATTCAGTCATGCAGAGAGTTGGCCCGCCCCCACTATGCAGCCCGCCCACCACTATCAAAGTCAGAAAAAAACAATATGGCCGCCACTTGCTCCTACACCACAGACAAACACACACATGCCCCACTCACACAGCACCAAACTCACACACATGCCCCACTCACACAGCACCACACAAACAGACATACATGCCCCACTCACACACATGCCCCACTCACACACACTTGCCCCACTCACACACACAGACCACCACACACACACATGCCCCACACTCACACACATGCCCCACTCACACAGCACCAAACTCACACACATGCCCCACTCACACACAGACCACCACACACACACACACATGCCCCACTCACGCAGCACCAAACACACATGCCCCCACTCACACACACAGCACCACATACACACACAAAGCCAGAATTAAATATGGCTGACACACACACACAGTCACTCACCCTGACTCCCAGTGGCCTCAGCAGGACCTGTAGTGCAGCACCAAAATGGCACTCAAAGGGTTAAGGTAGGCCCTCATTGATGGATTCTTTCTTCACTGTCATCACTTGCCATGCAAGACACAGGACGGACAGCCATCAGATTCACACTTAACCCACTGACTGCCACAGGGTTGTGTATCAAGTTTTACCCCTCAGGGAGTGTGTTCAAACCCCTCACACTGTAAACTTGCATTTCCCTCCCACTTCTCCTCCTTCCCCAGCCTATTACTAACACTTTTCCACATTTATGTTAAGCCCCGCCCCTACTCGCGATTAAGCCCCGCCCACTTTTAACCCAAATTGCCCCATTTGTCTCTCCACATCAGCACCACATGACTCCCCTCTAGGGACTACACAAGTCAGTGTTCCCAGGTATGAATACACTTCCCACTGCTATTTAACTCTCACATGCCTCTCTGTATCTTAACCCTTTGACTGCCAGAGGGGTGCACAACTCATGAGTGCATGTGTTTCTGCTCATATATGTTGCGTGTGTTTGTGTGTACATCTCTGTTACCTATGTGTGTCCATGTGTGCATCTCCAGTGTGTCTGTGTGTGTGTGCGTGTCTTTTGCATGTTTCTGCCGCTCACTGTGTGTATGTGCATACCTCCCAACATTTCACATGGCCAAAGAGGGACACTTTACTTTTAGGTGATATTATTGGGGGTGCATACCTCCCAACAGTTCAAATGGCCAAAGTGGGACACTTGTGTTTTAGGGGGTGTTTCTGGGGGCGTGGCTGGTGGGCGGGGAATTACCAGGAATTTTTAAGCTATTTCATGACCTATTGTCACCTCCTTGTGTAACCTAATAAATGATTTAGAACAAGAACAAAGTATTTTATTTACACAGACTAATTTATAAACACATATACTGACATTTAAATAAACAATAATGTGAGTTTTATTGTTGTAGAGCAATATTATACACTTATATACACACCACACAATCTGACCTCCTAAAAAGAGGGACATCAGGGTGGGAAAGAGGGACAGAGGGATTTAGGTCTAAAAGAGGGACACTTGGGAGGTATGGGGGTGTGGCTGGTGGGCGGGGCAATAGTAAGAATTTTTAGGTTATTTCATGACCTATTACTGGCTACTTATGTAACTGAATAAATGATTTAGTGCAAGACCAAAGTATTTTATTTGCACAGACTAATGTATAAACACATATACTGAAGTTTATTGCTTTATTGCTGTAGAGCAAAGTAATACACACCACACAGTCAGGGCTGGTGCAAGGATTTTTGCCACCCTAGGCAAAACCTAATTTTGCCGCCCATTTCGCTCCGCCCCTTGTGTCCCACCCCTTTATACCCCGCCTACTTCTACCCCACCTCTTTTCATGATTGTCCTCTCTCTGCCCCCTGGGCCAGTCTGCCCCTGGTCTGGAGATGCCTGTAAGAGATGCCCCCCACCAGCTCCAACTTGCCCCTTATCAGCTTCACTTTGGCCCACCAGCTCCACTTTGCCCCCCATCCACTCCAACTTGCCCCTATCAGCTCCACTTTGCCCCCCATCCACTCCAACTTGCCCCTATCAGCTCCACTTTGCCCCCATCCGCTCCAACGTGCCCCCACCAGCTCCACTTTGCCCCCCATCTTCTCTAACGTGCCCCCACCAGCTCCACTTTGCCCCCTTAGCTCTACTTTGCCCCCATCAGCTCCACTTTGACCCCCATCCTCTCCAACTTACCCCCATCAGCTCCACTTTGCCCCCCATCTGCTCCAACTTGCCCCCCATCCGCTCCAACTTGCCCCCACCAGCTCCAACTTGCCCCCCATCTGTTCCAACTTGCCCCCCATCTGCTCCACTTTGCCCCCCTCAGCTCCAACTTGCCCCCCCTCAGCTCCACTTTGACCCTCATCCGCTCCAACTTGCCCCCACCAGCTCCAACTTGCCCCCACCAGCTCCACTATGCCCCCTCAGCTCCAGCTTTCCCCTAACAGCTCCAACTTGCCCCCTTCATCTCCACTTTGCCCCACATCCGCTCCAACTTGCCCCCTCAGCTCCACATTGCCCCCTCAGCTCCAACTTGCCCCCTCAGCTCCACATTGCCCTCTCAGCTCCAACTTGCCCTCCATCACATACCTGTAGCTCCCGCGCAGTCTTCTCTTCAGTAATGCAGAGCACGGCGGGAGATCATGACTCCCAGCACGCTCTGCATTACTAAAGATCCGACCCAATGAGGGAGCGCTGTAGCAACACAGACCTGACTGTGTTGTGGTTCCCGGGCGTGGTGTGTGCGGGCGCAGCTCTTCTCCGCTGCATGCCCGTGCCCCCAGTACGTGTGCGCCCTAGGCCGGCGCCTACCTCGCCTATAGGTGGAGCCAGCCCTGCACACAGTCTGACCTCCTAAAAAGAGGGACAACAGGGTGGGAAAGAGGGACAGAGGGATTTGGCCCTCAAAGAGGGACTGTCCCGCCTAAAGAGGGACACTTGGGATGTGTGGTATGTGTCTGCCTGTATGTTGCATATGTCTGTGTTTATCCGTGTGACTTGCCACCATCAGCTCCAACTTGCCACCATCAGCTCCACTTTGCCCCCCATCCACTCCAACGTGTCCCCACCAGCTCCACTTTGCCCTCCATCTGCTTTAACGTGCCCCCACCAGCTCCCTTTGCTCCCTCAGCTCCCTTTGCTCCCTCAGCTCCACTTTGCCCCCATCAGCTCCAACTTGCCCCCATCAGCTCCACTTTGACCCCCATCCTCTCCAACTTACCCCCATCAGCTCCACTTTGCCCCCCATCCGCTCCAACTTGCCCCCCATCTGCTCCAACTTGCCCCCACCAGCTCCAACTTGCCCCCACCAGCTCCACTATGCCCCCCATCCGCTCCAACTTGCCCCCCCATCCACTCCAACTTGCCCCCCTTCAGCTCCACTTTGCCCCCCCTCAGCTCCAACTTGCCCCCCCTCAGCTCCACTTTGACCCTCATCCGCTCCACTTTGCCCCCCATCAGCTCCAATTTGCCCCCACCAGCTCCACTATGCCCCCTCAGCTCCAGCTTTCCCCTAACAGCTCCAACTTGCCCCCATCATCTCCACTTTGCCCCCATCTGCTCCAACTTGCCCCCATCAGCTCCACTTTGCCCCCATCCGCTCCAACTTGCCCCCACCAGCTCCACTTTGACCCCCCTTCAGCTCCACTTTGACCCCCATCCGCTCCAACTTGCCCCCATCAGCTCCACTTTGACCTCCATCCGCTCCAACTTACCCCCATCAGCTCCACTTTGACCCTCATCCGCTCCAACTTGCCCCCACCAGCTCCAATATGCCCCCACCAGCTCCACTATGCCCCCTCAGCTCCAGCTTTCCCCTAACAGCTCCAACTTGCCCCCATCATCTCCACTTTGCCCCACATCCGCTCCAACTTGCCCCCTCAGCTCCACTATGCCCCCTCAGCTCCAACTTGCCCCCCATCACATACCAGCAGTCTTCTCTTCAGTAATGCAGAGCGCGGAGGGAGATCATGACTCCCAGTGCGCTCTGCATTACTAAAGATCCGACCCTATAAGGGAGCGCTGTAGCAACACAGACCTGACTGTGTTGTGGTTCCCGGCGTGGTGTGTGCGGGCGCAGCTCTTCTCCGCTGCATGCCCGCGCCCCCAGTACGTGTGCGCCCTAGGCCGGCGCCTACCTCGCCTATAGGTGGAGCCGGCCCTGCACACAGTCTGACCTCCTAAAAAGAGGGACAACAGGGTGGGAAAGAGGGACAGAGGGATTTGGCCCTCAAAGAGGGACACTTGGGATGTATGGTATGTGTCTGCCTGTGTGTTGCATATGTCTGTGTTTATCAGTGTGTCTGCATTTCACACACATGCGCCCAACGGTCATGACATGACGGGCAATGCCGTCCCACATTGCTAGTATATATATAAAAGAGAAAGGCTCATTGCATAATTTATGTCTCCTCAGGAGACACACACACACCCAGGGGTGGCAATAAGGAGGGGTTACTGTTCCCAATGGGGGCGTGATTTGGCCCGCCCCCACTATGCAGCCCGCCCACCACTATCAAAGTCAGAAAAAAACAATATGGCCGCCACTTGCTCCTACACCACAGACAAACACACACATGCCCCACTCACACACACAAAAGCCAGAAAGAAATATGGCTGACACACAGTCACTCACCCTGACTCCCAGTGGCCTCAGCAGGACCTGTACTATAGCCACTGAGGAACAAAATGGCACTCAAAGGGTTAAGGTAGGTCCTCATTGCTCAATTATTTCTTCGCTGTCATTTGCCATGCAAAACACAGGACAGACAGCCATCAGGTACACACTTAACCCACTGACTGCCACAGGGTTGTGTATCAAGTTTTACCCCTCAGGGAGTGTGTTCAAACTCCTCACACTGTAAACTTGCATTTCCCTCCCACTTCTCCTCCTTCCCCAGCCTATTACTAACACTTTTCCACATTTCTCTTAAGCCCCGCCCCTACTCACGATTAAGCCCCGCCCCCTTTTAACCCAAATTGCCCCATTGCTCTCTCTACATCAGCACCACATGAGGGACTCCACAAGTAAAAGTTCCCACGTATTAGACACACATGCCCCACTCACACAGCACCAAACACCCACTTACACACACACAAAGCCAGAAAGAAATATGGCTGACACACAGTCACTCACCCTGACTCCCAGTGGCCTCAGCAGGGCCTGTAGTACAGCCACTGAACGGTGCTGCATCACCAGGGGAACAAAATGGCACTCAGAGGGTTAATGTAGGCCCTCATTGCTGAATTACTTCTTCACTGTCATCATTTGCCATGCAAGACACGGGACAAACAGCCATCAGATTCACACTTAACTCACTGACTGCCACGGGGTTGTGTATCAAGTTTTACCCCTCAGGGAGTGTGTTCAACCCCCTCACACTGTAAACTTGCATTTCCCTCCCACTTCTCCTCCTTCCCCAGCCTATTACTAACGCTTTTCCACATTTATGTTAAGCCACGCACCCTACTCGCGATTAAGCCCCGCCCACTTTTAACCCAGATTGCCCCATTGCTCTCTCCACATCAGCACCACATCAGTCCCCTCTAGGGACTACATAAGTCAATGTTCCCAGGTATGAATACACTTCCCACTGCTATTTAACTCTGACATGCCTCTCTATACATTAACCATTTGAGTGCCAGAGGGGTGCACAACTCATGCACGCATGTGTTTCTGCGCCAATATGTTGTGTGTGTGTGTGTGTGTACATCTCTGTTACATATTTGTGTGCATCTCCGGTGTGTGTGTGTGTGCATGTCTTTTGCATGTCTCTGCCGCTCACTGTGTGTATGTGTCTGCCTGGTTAATTTGGATCATTAGTGCTTAAGTTTGTATTTGGCTTGTTTTGGTTTCTGCATAGTGTGCATAGGTGTCTATTTGGGTGTAGCTGGTAACTGGTTTCATTAGATTAGCATAAGAAAAGGCTTGGCTCGCTTCGTTAGCGTATCAACTGCAGTAGGTGTATTTATAGGAGGTTTCAACTCTGTGAGTTTACTCTGTAAGTAGTTTGCAGCCAGACACAAGTGCAGCAGACAGACAGAAGTGTGTAGTTTCAAAAACTGCAGTAGTTTGAAAACGGCAGGAGTTTGGTGAAGGCATTGGTTTTGTCAGTTTGGTGAGTAACTGCTTTAATTCTAAGATGTCTGGTTTGGTGCAGTGTAACACTTGTCTGGCTGTTGTGTTCCGCAGTACTCTCTGGAGTTTGGGGTGTTGTCCAGTATGTTTGCATCTGTCCACATTGTATGGTGAAATTTCCAGGCTGCAGTCTTTGGTGTGTTATCTGCAATCAAAAGAAGTGAATCTTTCCCAGCTAGAGTGTGAAGTCAAGCAACCATGTAATCCACCACCGCAGCCCCAACGGCCCATGAAGAGAAGGGCTGTGTGGAAGACAGTTGGTTCCGGGAGGTTGAGAGTTGTGGAGCAGAAGCACAACACTGTTGGTATTTCGGTGTGTAATCCCTTTGGTGTCCTGTCTGAATTGGAAAGTGAGATTTCAGAAGATAAAAGCACAGATACTCAGGTACGGGATGTTGTGAGTCCCAAAGGAGAGAATTGTAACAAGCAGTCAGGAGCAGAAAATGGACTTAAAAAGAAGAGAAAGCATCTCCTTGTTGGTGACTCGATTGTTAGAGGTGTTGCTTTAGGGCAGAATGAGGATGGACTGAAGGAGGTGAGATGTCTTCCTGGTGCTACTGCAAGCAGGGATAAAAGACGCATCTCAAATATTGTCAAGGCTGCAACAAAGGAGACTGAAGTTGATCTGATCATTCATCTCGGTACAAACGATTTGTCCCAGAAAAGTGTTGAAGAGGTGAAAATGGAATTTCAAAGTCTCAGCCTGGAGCTGAGCAGAATGACAGACTCTATCACTTTTTCAGAGATTTTGCCAGTCCGCTCTGAAAATTGTAAGAGACTTCGTATCCTGGAGTTCAATGGTTGGCTAAGACAGTGGTGTAAAGAAGAAGGTTTTGGATTTGTCAGTCACAGTGGTAGAAGGTGGAGTTGTAAAGAAATGTTCAAGAGAGATGGTCTGCACCCGTCACACAGAGGAACTGAGGTACTTGGAGAAGAGTTCAGGTGTTTCTTGGAGAGGCATTTAAACTAGATGGAGGGGGCAGGAATCTCATTGAGAAGATTGATTTCTGTCCCCGAACAGTTTTGGTGAACCAGGGTTCTGAGTTTGTTAGTGTGATAGATACAGATGTTGGTGCACAGGAAGTTGCTGGTGCTTTACATACAGATGTTAGTGAGGTAGATGATGGTGCGGTAGATAGAGTTGTTGTTGGTGATAAATGTAATGTTCTCCGTGTAATGTGTACTAATGCTCGCAGCTTAGGCAACAAGCTCAGCGAGCTAATATCAATAGTTTGTAGAGATGACTTGGACTTGATTGTAATAACAGAGACATGGTTCAGGGACTGTAATGACTGGGAAATAGCCATTCCGGGATACACGTTGTATAGGAAAGATAGGGCTGAGAGAAGAGGGGGTGGGGTAGCCATTTATGTTAAAGATAGCATAAAATCCACAGCGATCCAGAATTCATGTAAAGAGTTGGAGACTCTCTGGATCTGTCTGCAAAATAAAAATGGATCAGTTACAAGAATAGGTGCAGTCTACAGGCCTCCGGGGCAATCTGAAGAGCAAGACAACATGCTAGTGGACGAGATTACCCAAATGGCAGTAAAGGGAGATATAGTAGTTATGGGAGACTTCAACATGCCTGATGTTGATTGGAATATCCCTTGTGCGTCCACATGTAGAAGTAGGAGCATCGTAGAAGCCCTGACGGGGATGTCCCTAAAACAGCTGGTGAAGGCGCCAACTAGAGGGGACAATATCCTAGACTTAGTATTCACAAATGGAGACCTGGTATCTGAGGTGAAGGTGGGAGAAAATCTAGGTTCCAGTGACCACCAATGTTTGTGGTTCGGAATCCAGACTGACTACGAGAAATCCCATTCTGCAACCAAAGTATTGGACTTTAGGAAGACGAAGTTTGAGGATATGGGAGAATATGTAAAGAAAGAATTAAAAGGGTGGGATAAAACACCGAGAGTGAGTACTCAGTGGAAGACACTCAAAGAAGTCCTCTTAAAGGCAACAAGATTACATGTTAGACAAATTAGCAAGAGGAAAAGAAAGAGAAATCCACTATGGTTTACTAGAGAGGTAAGAGCTATAGTGAAAGATAAAAAGTCTGCCTATAAGAGATATAAAGAGACTGGAAGTGAAGCGGACAGAGAAGGGTATAAAACTATACAGAAGAAGACTAAACAGATGATAAATGCTGCTAAAGCCTCAAAAGAGGAAGAAATGGCCAAATCTGTTAAGAAGGGGAATAAAACCTTCTTCAGATATATCAGTGACAGGAAGAAGAAAAACTGCGGGATTACAAAAATTAACAACGGAAAAAATCAGTTTATAGAAGAGGAAAAGGCGGTCGCTGACCATCTGAATAACTACTTCTGCTCAGTTTTTTCAGACGGTGGCCCTCATAATCAGAAAATGGCTGAACACAGCATTGCCTCTAGTTGTATAATTTTAGCCCCAGTGTTTTCAGAGGCCGATGTTCTAGAGGAACTTGTCCGGCTAAAGTCAAATAAAGCGATGGGTCCGGATGGAATCCACCCTAGAGTTCTTAAAGAACTCCGATCTGTCATAGTTGGCCCCCTGACTAATCTGTATATCCAGTCCCTTCTTACGGGAGAAGTTCCTGATGATTGGAGAATGGCCAATGTTGTACCCATTCACAAGAAGGGTAGTAAAGAAGAAGCTAGTAACTACAGGCCAGTCAGCCTGACATCTGTAGTGGTAAAAATGATGGAGACTCTTCTAAAGAAGAAGATAATTGACCATCTAACAAAAAACAACCTGATGGACCCAAACCAGCATGGCTTCACTGAGGGCCGATCCTGTCAGACTAATCTCATTGATTTCTTTGACTATGTAACTAAAGTGCTGGATGAAGGTGGTGCTGTGGATATCGCCTACCTGGATTTCAGTAAAGCTTTCGATACAGTTCCCCATAAAGAGCTGATAGATAAATTATCAAGAATTGGACTTAACCCCTGGATAGTTCAGTGGATCTGCAGTTGGCTGAAGGACAGAAACCAGAGGGTTGTTGTTAATGGAGTGTATTCTGAGCAGAGACTGGTTACAAGTGGAGTGCCACAAGGATCTGTTCTGGGCCCTGTTCTGTTCAACATGTTTGTAAGTGACATAAGGGAAGGCTTGGCAGGGAAGGTTTGCTTGTTTGCTGATGACACAAAAGTGTGTAATAGGGTTGATGTTCCAGGAGGTGTCTGTAATATGGAGAATGATTTGGCACTATTAGATAAGTGGTCAAAACAATGGAAACTTCAGTTCAATGTTTCCAAATGTAAAATAATGCACTTGGGGAAAAGAAACCCTCAATCTGACTATCGTATTGGCAGTTCTGTGGTAGCAAAGACTTCAGAAGAGAAGGATTTGGGGGTGGTCATCTCTGACAGCCTCAAGATGAGTAACCAATGCAACCAGGCGGTGGGGAAAGCAAATCGTATGCTTGGCTGCATAGCTAGAGGTATAACAAGCAGGAAGAGGGAGATTGTGATCCCTCTGTATAGAGCTCTAGTGAAACCACATCTGGAATACTGTGTACAGTTCTGGAGGCCTCATCTGCAAAGGGATATAACTAAAATTGAGCGGGTTCAAAGAAGAGCTACAAAAATGGTGGAAGGTCTAAAGCATAGAACTTATCAAGAACGACTCAGAGATCTAAATATGTATAGTCTGGAGGAAAGAAGAGAAAGGGGGGACATGATTGAAACCTTTAAATATGTTAAAGGACTGAACAAGGTTCAGGAGGGAAGTGTGATTAATAAGAATCTGAATACAAGAACAAGGGGGCACAATCTGAGGATAGTTGGAGGAAAAATCAAGAAAAACATTAGAAAATATTATTTCACTGAAAGAGTAGTAGAAACTTGGAACAAACTTCCAGCAGAGGTGGTTGATAAATCCACAGTAACACAGTTTAAACATGCCTGGGATAAACATGTATCTATCCTAAGATAACAATAAAGGAATACTAAAGGGCAGACTAGATGGACCAGGTGGTCTTTTTCTGCCGTCAATCTTCTATGTTTCTATGTTTCTATGTGTGTTGCATATGTCTGTGTTTATCAGTGTGTCTACATTTCACACACGTGCGCCCAACACCGTCCCACATTGGTAGTGTATATATATAAGAGAGAAAACCTGCGTCCCCTGCCACACACACCCAGGGGCGGCTGTAAGGAACAGTTAGCCTGCCCCCCAACATCAGTCTTAACCTAGGCTGACCAGACCTCACCTTTAACTGGGGACGCATAGGAAAAATGCATACTGCAGGACTACTTTCATTTCAGTTAAGTACTGCAAAATGGCTATTTCCTATGTGTCCCCGGTTAAAGGTGAGATCTGGTCAGCCTACCTTAACCCTTTGAGTGTCAGAGGGATACGCATACATTGCAATGCGTTGCGTACCTCTCTGGCAGTCAGAGGGTTAGCCCTCTCCTCCACAACTCACCTACTGCTACATCACTTCTCTCGACTTACAACTCCTACAGTAAACAACTCATGGCACAATACTATAACCCACCAACCAGCAGCTCCCATTTTGCTGGGGAGCCACACATTGATCACTTCTTTCAAAGACACACTGGGACACTCAGAGTCAGCTGGGGAATAGGTTAGAACACACAGATCTTCAGTTTCCATGCTAAGAACTGGGGCTGATGGACTCACTTTGTTTCAATTTAACCCTTTGAGTGCTGTTGCAATGCCTTGGATACCTCTCTGGCACTCAGAGGGTTAAGCCCATTAACCCTTGGAGTACCAGAGATGATATGCAGCACATTGCTCTGCGTACCTCTGTCACTCAAAGGGTTAATATCTGTTTGGAAAGCTTCCACATTTGGGTATTGTGCAGCCCACTCTTTCCTCACAAGTGGCCCACAGGGTTAAACTGATTTCTTTGAAAATGTCCATTGATTTCAATGAGACTATTAATTCCATGAATGCTACAAACAATGCAAACACATTGCCAAAGCAACGCGTTGCGGACCACTGTAGCATTCAAGGGGTTAAAGCCCCATTTATGTCAACACAATTTTCCTGAATTTTCAATTCAACCCTATGGTGTCAGTTTTTTTTTTACTTGCACCTTTTATCTTGATACATAAGGCCCATACAGTTATACCCCATTAATCTAAACCCATTTATACTTTTGGCTCTTGCAGCAGCTGACTGTGCACTGTGATCTGTGAGGCTGATGTACTAACACAAAGAGGAACAATTCATCTGTACCATACAGAACAAATACAATGCTTTGCTGACCTCTCTAGCGTTGAAGACGTTAAAACGCCCATTTAAATAAATGGGTATTGTTCCCTGTGCTGCTGTTACTTTTCCACAAAATTCCACCACTTTCCTTAGTATATGAGCCTTCCTGTTTTGAAGCCTATTAGCTGTTAGGGGTCCCTCTATTGATCCCTTGCCTACGGCCCATGGACAAATAATCCGGTTCTGTCCCAGCTGACCACCACGGCCCACTAATGCAAGGAGCGCCCAACATGTGTCACATATTCCTTTCACTGCCAGAGGACTATACAACTCATTACACATCAATGTGTTGTGTACCTCGCTCACACTCAGAGTTAAAGTGCTTCACTCCAACTAACTGCTACAGTAGGTCTGTACAATGCAGTAACCCTACAGCCCTGTATTTCATGTATACTTCACTGTCTATGTATAGTCATTTCTCCCCCTCACCCATTACTTTACTGTAACACTTCACTGTCCCTCCTCTCCTCAATCTCTCATCTCCTCCTCCCTTGTCACCCCCACTCACCTATCCCCTTGCCATTCATCCATAGTCCCAATCTCGCCATTTTACTCCCACATCACTATTACATTATCTATCACTACATCTGTCACTTAACCCTCTGTCTGCCAACCTATTTCTTCAAATGTACTGCAGTATCCACTGCTGTAATCTAAATTATTACTTTACTCACAAACATCTTCTCACTGTGACCTTCTACAAATAACACAGCACACTGACTTCAACTGTAAGGATACAGGGTCTTATTCATCAAGTAACACAGCACACTCACTTCAACTGTAAGGATACAGGGCCTTATTCATCAAGTAACACAGCACACTCACTTCAACTGTAAGGATACAGACCCTTATTCATCAAGTAACACAGCACACTCACTTCAACTGTAAGGATACAGGGCCTTATTCATCAAGTAACACAGCACATTCACTTCAACTGTAAGGATATAGGGCCTTATTCATCAAGTAACACAGCACACTCACTTCAACTGTAAGGATACAGGGCCTTATTCATCATGTAACACATCACACTCACTTCAACTGTAAAGATACAGGGCCTTATTCACCAAGTAACAGCACACTCACTTCAACTGTTAAGATACAGGGCCTTATTCACCAAGTAACATAGCACACTCACCTCAACTGTAAGGATACAGGGCCTTATTCACCAAGTAACACGGCACACTCACTTCAACTGTAAGGATACAGGGCCTTATTCACCAAGTAACACGGCACACTCGCTACAACTGTAAGGATACAGGGCCTTATTCACCAAGTAACACGGCACACTCACTTCAACTGTAAGGATACAGGGCCTTATTCACCAAGTAACACGGCACACTCACTACAACTGTAAGAATACAGGGCCTTATTCATCATGTAACAGAGCACACTCACTTCAACTATAAGGATACAGGGTCTTATTCATCAAGCTGAAGAGCTGCAATTAAAACATTTTTTACAAATCTTATCAGCATATCTACATCCCCACTGCGTCTGTTACACACTGTCTACACATGTGACATCATATGCCTATGTGTGTGTGTGTCTCCGTATGTATACGTTTCACAGTGTGTGACACGCTCTGTCTCTTTAAGTGCGTGTCTGTAACACTGCATATTTCTGTTTCACACAATGTCTCTCTGTGTAAATAATATGACGGGCAACGCCGTCCCACATTGCTAGTCACTATAATATAAAAGTCTAGTGGTCTGTACATGCAGTGCATTGTGGGATATAATCACTATAATATAAAAGTGATCTATAAATGCAGAGCATTGTTCAATATACTGACCATAACATTAACATTTAATATAACACAAGTCTAGTACTCTGCATATGCAGCGCACTGTGGGATAGACTCATTATAATATAAAATTCTAGCAGTGTGTACATGCAGTGCATTGTGGTATATACTTGCTAGAATATAAAAGTGTAGATAGAATGCTTTGTGGTATGTAGCCACTATAATATAAAAGTCTAGTGGTCTGTACATGCAGTGCATTGTGGGATATACTCACTATAATATACAAGTCTAGCAGTCTATATATGCTGCGTATTAAGGGATATACTCACTGGAATATAAAAGTGTAGATACAGTGCATTGTGGTATGTAGTCACTATAATATAAAAGTCTAGCAGTTTGTACACACAGTGCATTGTGGGATATAATCACTATAATATAAAACTCTAGTGGTCTGTACACACAGTGCCTTGTGGGATGTAGTCACTATAATATAAGAGCATAATGGTCTGTACATGCAGTGCATTCTGGGATATACTCACTATAATATAAAAGTCTAGTGGTTTGTACATGCAGTACATTGTGGGATGTAATCACTATAATATAAAAGTCTAGTAGTCTGTACAAGCAGTGCATTGTGGGATATAATCACTATAATATAAAAGTCTAGTGGTCTGTACACACAGTGCATTATGGGATATAATCACTATAATATAAAAGTCTGGTGGTCTGTACATGCAGCGCATTGTGGGATGTAGTCACTATAATATAAAAGTATAATGGTATGTACATGCAATGCATAATCACTATAATATGAAAGTCTAGTGGTCTGTACATGCAGTGCATTGTGGGATATAATCACTATAATATAAAAGTCTAGCAGTCTGTACATGCAGTGCATTGTGGAATATAATCACTATAATATAAAAAGTCTAGCGGTCTGTACACACAGTGCATTGTGGGATATAATCACTGTAATATAAAAGTCTAGTGGTCTGTACACGCAGTGCATTGTGGTATATAATCAATATAATATAAAAGTCTAGTGGTCTGTACATACAGTGCATTGTGGAATGTAG
Organism: Rhinophrynus dorsalis; assembly: GCA_037306005.1. NCBI lineage: Eukaryota > Metazoa > Chordata > Amphibia > Anura > Rhinophrynidae > Rhinophrynus > Rhinophrynus dorsalis. The sequence continues at coordinate 3,371,975 of CM074723.1, read as the reverse complement.
TCACTATAATATAAAAGTCTAGTGGTCTGTACATGCAGTGCATTGTGGGCTACAATCACTATAATATAAAAGTCTAGCGGTCTGTACATGCAGTGCATTGTGGGATATAATCACTATAATTTAAAAGTCTAGTGGTCTGTACATGCAGTGCATTGTCGGATATACTCACTATAATATAAAAGTCTAGTGGTCTGTACACACAGTGCATTATGGGATATAATCTCTATAATATAAAAGTCTGGTGGTCTGTACATGCAGCGCATTGTGGGATGTAGTCACTAAAATTTAAAAGTATAATGGTCTGTACATGCAGTGCATAATCACTATAATATAAAAGTCTAGTGGTCTGTACATGCAGTGCATTGTGGAATATAATCACTATAATATAAAAAGTCTAGTGGTCTGTACACACAGTGCATTGTGGGATATAATCACTATAATATAAAAGTCTAGTGGTCTGTACATGCAGTGCATTGTGGGATATAATCAATATAATATAAAAGTCTAGTGCACTGTACATACAGTGCATTGTGGGATATACTTCATATAATATAAAAGTCTAGTGGTCTGTACATACAGTGCATTGTGGGATGTAGTCACTATAATATAAAAGTCTAGCAGTCTGTACATGCAGTGCATTGTGGGATATACTCACTATAATATAAAAGTCTAGTGGTCTGTACACGCAGTGCATTGTGGAATATACTCACTATAATATAAAAGTCTAGTGGGCTGTACATGCAGTGTGTTCTGGGATATACTCGTTATAATATAAAAGTATAATGGTCTGTACATGCAGTGCATTGTGGGATATACTCACTATAATATAAAAGTCTAGTAGTCTGTACACACAGTGCATTGTGGGATATAATCACTATAATATAAAAGTCTGGTGGTCTGTACACACGCGGTGCATTGTGGGAAATACTAACTATAATATAATAGTCTATTAGTCTGTACATATAATGCATTGTGGGCTATGCTCACTATAATATAAAAGTCTAGTGGGCTGTACATGCCGTGCATTGTGGGATATAATCACTATAATGTAAAAAGTCTAGTGGTCTGTATACACAGTGCATTGTGGGAGATGCTCACTAAAATATAAAAGTCTAGTAGTCTGTACATGCTGCACATTGTGGGATATAATCACTGTAATATAAAAGTCTAGCAGAATATTCATGCAGTGCATTGTGGGCTATATTTGCTATAATATAAAAGTCTAGGCGTTTGTACATGGAATGCATTTTGGGCTGTATTCGCTATAATATAAAAGTCTAGCAGTCTGTACATGCAGTGCATTGTGGGGTATATTCGCTATAATATAAAATTCTTGCCGTCTGTATGTGGGGTGCATTGTGTGGTATACCTGCTATAATATAAAAGTATATTAGACTATACATGCAGAGCATTGTGGGATATACTCACTACAGCCTACAGCCCTGTATTTCATGTCTACTTCACTGTCTATGTATAGTCATGTCTCCCCCTCACCCATTACTTTACTGTAACACTTCACTGTCCCTCCTCTCCTTAATCTCTCATCTCCTCCTCCCTTGTCACCCCCACTCACCTATCCCCTTGCCATTCATCCATAGTCCCAATCTCGCCATTTTACTCCCACTTCACTATTACATTATCTATCACTACATCTGTCACTTAACCCTCTGTCTGCCAACCTATTTCTTCAAATGTACTGCAGTATCCACTGCTGTAATCTAAATTATTACTTTACTCACAAACATCTTCTCACTGTGACCTTCTACAAATAACACAGCACACTGACTTCAACTGTAAGGATACAGGGTCTTATTCATCAAGTAACACAGCACACTCACTTCAACTGTAAGGATACAGGGCCTTATTCATCAAGTAACACAGCACACTCACTTCAACTGTAAGGATACAGACCCTTATTCATCAAGTAACACAGTACACTCACTTCAACTGTAAGGATACAGGGCCTTATTCATCAAGTAACACAGCACATTCACTTCAACTGTAAGGATATAGGGCCTTATTCATCAAGTAACACAGCACACTCACTTCAACTGTAAGGATACAGGGCCTTATTCATCATGTAACACAGTACACTCACTTCAACTGTAAAGATACAGGGCCTTATTCACCAAGTAACACAGCACACTCACTTCAACTGTTAAGATACAGGGCCTTATTCACCAAGTAACATAGCACACTCACCTCAACTGTAAGGATACAGGGCCTTATTCACCAAGTAACACAGCACACTCACTTCAACTGTAAAAATACAGGGCCTTATTCACCAAGTAACACGGCACACTCACTACAACTGTAAGGATACAGGGCCTTATTCATCATGTAACAGAGCACACTCACTTCAACTATAAGGATACAGGGTCTTATTCATCAAGCTGAAGAGCTGCAATTAAAACATTTTTTACAAATCTTATCAGCATATCTACATCCCCACTGCATCTGTTACACACTGTCTACACATGTGACATCATATGCCTATGTGTGTGTGTGTCTCCATATGTATGCGTTTCACAGTGTGTGACACGCTCTGTCTCTTTAAGTGCGTGTCTTAAACACTGCATATTTCTGTTTCACACAATGTCTCTCTGTGTAAATAATATGACGGGCAACGCCGTCCCACATTGCTAGTCACTATAATATAAAAGTCTAGTGGTCTGTACATGCAGTGCATTGTGGGATATAATCACTATAATATAAAAGTGATCTATAAATGCAGAGCATTGTTCAATATACTGACCATAACATTAACATTTAATATAACGCAAGTCTAGTACTCTGCATATGCAGCGCACTGTGGGATAGACTCATTATAATATAAAATTCTAGCAGTGTGTACATGCAGTGCATTGTGGTATATACTTGCTAGAATATAAAAGTGTAGATAGAATGCTTTGTGGTATGTAGCCACTATAATATAAAAGTCTAGTGGTCTGTACATGCAGTGCATTGTGGGATATACTCACTATAATATACAAGTCTAGCAGTCTATATATGCTGCGTATTAAGGGATATACTCACTGGAATATAAAAGTGTAGAAACAGTGCATTGTGGTATGTAGTCACTATAATATAAAAGTCTAGCAGTTTGTACACACAGTGCATTGTGGGATATAATCACTATAATATAAAACTCTAGTGGTCTGTACACACAGTGCATTGTGGGATGTAGTCACTATAATATAAGAGCATAATGATCTGTATATGCAGTGCATTCTGGGATATACTCACTATAATATAAAAGTCTAGTGGTTTGTACATGCAGTACATTGTGGGATGTAATCACTATAATATAAAAGTCTAGTAGTCTGTACAAGCAGTGCATTGTGGGATATAATCACTATAATATAAAAGTCTAGTGGTCTGTACACATAGTGCATTATGGGATATAATCACTATAATATAAAAGTCTGGTGGTCTGTACATGCAGCGCATTGTGGGATGTAGTCACTATAATATAAAAGTATAATGGTATGTACATGCAATGCATAATCACTATAATATGAAAGTCTAGTGGTCTGTACATGCAGTGCATTGTGGGATATAATCACTATAATATAAAAGTCTAGCAGTCTGTACATGCAGTGCATTGTGGAATATAATTACTATAATATAAAAAGTCTAGCGGTCTGTACACACAGTGCATTGTGGGATATAATCACTGTAATATAAAAGTCTAGTGGTCTGTACACGCAGTGCATTGTGGTATATAATCAATATAATATAAAAGTCTAGTGGTCTGTACATACAGTGCATTGTGGGATGTAGTCACTATAATATAAAAGTCTAGTGGTCTGTACATGCAGTGCATTGTGGGATATAATCAATATAATATAAAAGTCTAGTGTTCTGTACATACAGTGCATTGTGGGATGTAGTCACTATAATATAAAAGTCTAGTGGTCTGTACATGCAGTGCATTGGGGGATACAATCACTATAATATAAAAGTCTAGCGGTCTGTACATGCAGTGCATGTGGGATATAATCACTATAATTTAAAAGTCTAGTGGTCTGTACATGCAGTGCATTGTGGGATATACTCACTATAATATAAAAGTCTAGTGGTCTGTACACACAGTGCATTATGGGATATAATCTCTATAATATAAAAGTCTGGTGGTCTGTACATGCAGCGCATTGTGGGATGTAGTCACTAAAATATAAAAGTATAATGGTCTGTACATGCAGTGCATAATCACTATAATATAAAAATCTAGTGGTCTGTACATGCAGTGCATTGTGGAATATAATCACTATAATATAAAAAGTCTAGTGGTCTGTACACACAGTGCATTGTGGGATATAATCACTATAATATAAAAGTCTAGTGGTCTATACATGCAGTGCATTGTGGGATATAATCAATATAATATAAAAGGCTAGTGCACTGTACATACAGTGCATTGTGGGATATACTTCATATAATATAAAAGTCTAGTGGTCTGTACATACAGTGCATTGTGGGATGTAGTCACTATAATATAAAAGTCTAGCAGTCTGTACATGCAGTGCATTGTGGGATATACTCACTATAATATAAAAGTCTAGTGGTCTGTACACGCAGTGCATTGTGGAATATACTCACTATAATATAAAAGTCTAGTGGGCTGTACATGCAGTGTGTTCTGGGATATACTCGTTATAATATAAAAGTATAATGGTCTGTACATGCAGTGCATTGTGGGATATACTCACTATAATATAAAAGTCTAGTAGTCTGTACACACAGTGCATTGTGGGATATAATCACTATAATATAAAAGTCTGGTGGTCTGTACACACGCGGTGCATTGTGGGCTATGCTCACTATAATATAAAAGTCTAGTGGGCTGTACATGCCGTGCATTGTGGGATATAATCACTATAATGTAAAAAGTCTAGTGGTCTGTATACACAGTGCATTGTGGGAGATGCTCACTAAAATATAAAAGTCTAGTAGTCTGTACATGCTGCACATTGTGGGATATAATCACTGTAATATAAAAGTCTAGCAGAATATTCATGTAGTGCATTGTGGGCTATATTTGCTATAATATAAAAGTCTAGGCGTTTGTACATGGAATGCATTTTGGGCTGTATTCGCTATAATATAAAAGTCTAGCAGTCTGTACATGCAGTGCATTGTGGGGTATATTCGCTATAATATAAAATTCTTGCCGTCTGTATGTGGGGTGCATTGTGTGGTATACCTGCTATAATATAAAAGTATATTAGACTATACATGCAGAGCATTGTGGGATATACTCACTACAGCCTACAGCCCTGTATTTCATGTCTACTTCACTGTCTATGTATAGTCATGTCTCCCCCTCACCCATTACTTTACTGTAACACTTCACTGTCCCTCCTCTCCTCAATCTCTCATCTCCTCCTCCCTTGTCACCCCCACTCACCTATCCCCTTGCCATTCATCCATAGTCCCAATCTCGCCATTTTACTCCCACATCACTATTACATTATCTATCACTACATTTGTCACTTAACCCTCTGTCTGCCAACCTATTTCTTCAAATGTACTGTAGTATCCACTGCTGTAATCTAAATTATTACTTTACTCACAAACATCTTCTCACTGTGACCTTCTACAAATAACACAGCACACTGACTTCAACTGTAAGGATACAGGGTCTTATTCATCAAGTAACACAGCACACTCACTTCAACTGTAAGGAAACAGGGCCTTATTCATCAAGTAACACAGCACCCTCACTTCAACTGTAAGGATACAGACCCTTATTCATCAAGTAACACAGTACACTCACTTCAACTGTAAGGATACAGGGCCTTATTCATCAAGTAACACAGCACATTCACTTCAACTGTAAGGATATAGGGCCTTATTCATCAAGTAACACAGCACACTCACTTCAACTGTAAGGATACAGGGCCTTATTCATCATGTAACACAGCACACTCACTTCAACTGTAAAGATACAGGGCCTTATTCACCAAGTAACACAGCACACTCACTTCAACTGTTAAGATACAGGGCCTTATTCACCAAGTAACATAGCACACTCACCTCAACTGTAAGGATACAGGGCCTTATTCACCAAGTAACACAGCACACTCACTTCAACTGTAAGGATACAGGGCCTTATTCACCAAGTAACACGCACACTCACTTCAACTGTAAGGATACAGGGCCTTATTCACCAAGTAACACGGCACACTCGCTACAACTGTAAGGATACAGGGCCTTATTCACCAAGTAACACGGCACACTCACTTCAACTGTAAGGATACAGGGCCTTATTCACCAAGTAACACGGCACACTCACTACAACTGTAAGGATACAGGGCCTTATTCATCATGTAACAGAGCACACTCACTTCAACTATAAGGATACAGGGTCTTATTCATCAAGCTGAAGAGCTGCAATTAAAACATTTTTTACAAATCTTATCAGCATATCTACATCCCCACTGCGTCTGTTACACACTGTCTACACATGTGACATCATATGCCTATGTGTGTGTGTGTCTCCATATGTATGCGTTTCACAGTGTGTGACACGCTCTGTCTCTTTAAGTGCGTGTCTGTAACACTGCATATTTCTGTTTCACACAATGTCTCTCTGTGTAAATAATATGACGGGCAAAGCCGTCCCACATTGCTAGTCACTATAATATAAAAGTCTAGTGGTCTGTACATGCAGTGCATTGTGGGATATAATCACTATAATATAAAAGTGATCTATAAATGCAGAGCATTGTTCAATATACTGACCATAACATTAACATTTAATATAACACAAGTCTAGTACTCTGCATATGCAGCGCACTGTGGATAGACTCATTATAATATAAAATTCTAGCAGTGTGTACATGCAGTGCATTGTGGTATATACTTGCTAGAATATAAAAGTGTAGATAGAATGCTTTGTGGTATGTAGCCACTATAATATAAAAGTCTAGTGGTCTGTACATGCAGTGCATTGTGGGATATACTCACTATAATATACAAGTCTAGCAGTCTATATATGCTGCGTATTAAGGGATATACTCACTGGAATATAAAAGTGTAGATACAGTGCATTGTGGTATGTAGTCACTATAATATAAAACTCTAGCAGTTTGTACACACAGTGCATTGTGGGATATAATCACTATAATATAAAACTCTAGTGGTCTGTACACACAGTGCATTGTGGGATGTAGTCACTATAATATAAGAGCATAATGATCTGTACATGCAGTGCATTCTGGGATATACTCACTATAATATAAAAGTCTAGTGGTTTGTACATGCAGTACATTGTGGGATGTAATCACTATAATATAAAAGTCTAGTAGTCTGTACAAGCAGTGCATTGTGGGTTATAATCACTATAATATAAAAGTCTAGTGGTCTGTACACACAGTGCATTATGGGATATAATCACTATAATATAAAAGTCTAGTGGTCTGTACATGCAGCGCATTGTGGGATGTAGTCACTAAAATATAAAAGTATAATGGTCTGTACATGCAGTGTATAATCACTATAATATAAAAGTCTAGTGGTCTGTACATGCAGTGCATTGTGGAATATAATCACTATAATATAAAAAGTCTAGTGGTCTGTACACACAGTGCATTGTGGGATATAATCACTATAATATAAAAGTCTAGTGGTCTGTACATGCAGTGCATTGTGGGATATAATCAATATAATATAAAAGTCTAGTGCACTGTACATACAGTGCATTGTGGGATATACTTCATATAATATAAAAGTCTAGTGGTCTGTACATACAGTGCATTGTGGGATGTAGTCACTATAATATAAAAGTCTAGCAGTCTGTACATGCAGTGCATTGTGGGATACAATCACTATAATATAAAAGTCTAGCGGTCTGTACATGCAGTGCATTGTGGGATATAATCACTATAATTTAAAAGTCTAGTGGTCTGTACATGCAGTGCATTGTGGGATATACTCACTATAATATAAAAGTCTAGTGGTCTGTACATGCAGTGTATTGTGGGATATACTCACTATAATATAAAAGTCTAGTAGTTTTTACATGCAGTGCAATTGAGTGATATACTCACTATAATATAAAAGTCTAGTGGTCTGTACACGCAGTGCATTGTGGAATATACTCACTATAATATAAAAGTCTAGTGGGCTGTACATGCAGTGTGTTCTGGGATATACTCGTTATAAAAGTATAATGGTCTGTGTATGCAGTGCATTGTGGGATATACTCACTATAATATAAAAAGTCTAGTAGTCTGTACACACGCGGTGCATTATGGGAAATACTAACTATAATATAATAGTCTATTAGTCTGTACATATAATGCATTGTGGGCATATGCTCACTATAATATAAAAGGTCTAGTGGGCTGTACATGCCGTGCATTGTGGGATATACTCACTATAATATAAAAAGTCTAGTGGTCTGTACACACGCGGTGCATTGTGGGAAATACTAAACTATAATATAATAGTCTATTAGTCTATACATATAATGCATTGTGGGCTATGCTCACTATAATATAAAAGTCTAGTGGGGCTGTACATGCCGTGCATTGTGGGATATAATCACTATAATGTAAAAAGTCTAGTGGTCTGTATACACAGTGCATTGTGGGAGATGCTCACTAAAATATAAAAGTTCTAGTAGTCTGTACATGCTGCACATTGTGGGATATAATCACTATAATATAAAAGTCTAGCAGAATATTCATGCAGTGCATTGTGTGGGCTATATTTGCTATAATATAAAAGTCTAGGCTTTTGTACATGGAATGCATTTTGGGCTGTATTCGCTATAATATAAAAGTCTAGCAGTCTGTACATGCAGTGCATTGTGGGGTATATTCGCTATAATATAAAATTCTTGCCGTCTGTATGTGGGGTGCATTGTGGGGTATACCTGCTATAATATAAAAGTATATTAGACTATACATGCAGAGCATTGTGGGATATACTCACTATAATATAAATGTCTATTGGGTTGTACATGCAGTGCATTGTGGGATACACTCACTATACTATAAAAGTATAACAGAATGTACATGCAGTGCATTGTGGGATATAATCACTATAATATAAAAGTCTAGTGGTCTGTATATGTAGTGCATTGTGGGATATAATCACTATAATATAATGGTCTAGTGGTCTGTACACAGTGCATTGTGGCATATATTCACTATAATATAAAAGTTCTAGCAGAATGTACATGCAGTGCATTGTGGGATTTAGTCACTATAATATAAAAGTCTAGCAGTCTGTACATACAGTGCATTGTGGGATATACTCACTATAATATAAAAGCCTAGTGGTCTATACATCAGTGCATTGTGGGATGTAATCACTATAATATGAAAGTCTAGTGGTCTGTACATGCAGTGCATTGTGGGATATTATCACTATAATATAAAAGTCTAGCAGTCTGTACATGCAGTGCATTGTGGAATATAATCACTATAATATAAAAAGTCTAGCAGGTCTGTACACACAGTGCATTGTGGGATATAATCACTGTAATATAAAAGTCTAGTGGTCTGTACACGCAGTGCATTGTGGTATATAATCAATATAATATAAAAGGTCTAGTGGTCTGTACATACAGTGCATTGTGGGATGTAATCACTATAATATAAAAGTCTAGTGGTCTGTACATGCAGTGCATTGTGGGATATAATCAATATAATATAAAAGTCTAGTGGTCTGTACATACAGTGCCATTGTGGGATGTAGTCACTATAATATAAAAGTCTAGTGGTCTGTACATGCAGTGCATTGTGGGATACAATCACTATAATATAAAAGTCTAGCGGTCTGTACATGCAGTGCATTGTGGGATATAATCACTATAATTTAAAAGTCTAGTGGTCTGTACATGCAGTGCATTGTGGGATATACTCACTATAATATAAAAGTCTAGTGGTCTGTACACACAGTGCATTATGGGATATAATCTCTATAATATAAAAGTCTGGTGGTCTGTACATGCAGCGCATTGTGGGATGTAGTCACTAAAATATAAAAGTATAATGGTCTGTACATGCAGTGCATAATCACTATAATATAAAAGTCTAGTGGTCTGTACATGCAGTGCATTGTGGAATATAATCACTATAATATAAAAAGTCTAGTGGTCTGTACACACAGTGCATTGTGGGATATAATCACTATAATATAAAAGTCTAGTGGTCTGTACATGCAGTGCATTGTGGGATATAATCAATATAATATAAAAGTCTAGTGCACTGTACATACAGTGCATTGTGGGATATACTTCATGTAATATAAAAGTCTAGTGGTCTGTACATACAGTGCATTGTGGGATGTAGTCACTATAATATAAAAGTCTAGCAGTCTGTACATGCAGTGCATTGTGGGATACAATCACTATAATATAAAAGTCTAGCGGTCTGTACATGCAGTGCATTGTGGGATATAATCACTATAATTTAAAAGTCTAGTGGTCTGTACATGCAGTGCATTGTGGGATATACTCACTATAATATAAAAGTCTAGTGGTCTGTACATGCAGTGTATTGTGGGATATACTCACTATAATATAAAAGTCTAGTAGTTTTTACATGCAGTGCATTGAGTGATATACTCACTATAATATAAAAGTCTAGTGGTTTGTACACGCAGTGCATTGTGGAATCTACTCACTATAATATAAAAGTCTAGTGGGCTGTACATGCAGTGTGTTCTGGGATATACTCGTTATAATATAAAAGTATAATGGTCTGTACATGCAGTGCATTGTGGGATATACTCACTATAATATAAAAGTCTAGTAGTCTGTACAACACAGTGCATTGTGGGATATAATCACTATAATATAAAAGTCTAGGTGGTCTGTACACACGCGGTGCATTGTGGGAAATACTAACTATAATATAATAGTCTATTAGTCTGTACATATAATGCATTGTGGGCTATGCTCACTATAATATAAAAGTCTAGTGGGCTGTACATGCCGTGCATTGTGGGATATAATCACTATAATGTAAAAAGTCTAGTGGTCTGTATACACAGTGCATTGTGGGAGATGCTCACTAAAATATAAAAGTCTAGTAGTCTGTACATGCTGCACATTGTGGGATATAATCACTATAATATAAAAGTCTAGCAGAATATTCATGCAGTGCATTGTGGGCTATATTTGCTATAATATAAAAGTCTAGGCGTTTGTACATGGAATGCATTTTGGGCTGTATTCGCTATAATATAAAAGTCTAGCAGTCTGTACATGCAGTGCATTGTGGGGTATATTCGCTATAATATAAAATTCTTGCCGTCTGTATGTGGGGTGCATTGTGGGGTATACCTGCTATAATATAAAAGTATATTAGACTATACATGCAGAGCATTGTGGGATATACTCACTATAATATAAATGTCTAGTGGGTTGTACATGCAGTGCATTGTGGGATACACTCACTATACTATAAAAGTATAACAGAATGTACATGCAGTGCATTGTGGGGAATATAATCACATATAATATAAAAGTCTAGTGGTCTGTGTATGTAGTGCATTGTGGGATATAATCACTATAATATAATGGTCTAGTGGTCTGTACACAGTGCATTGTGGCATATATTCACTATAATATAAAAGTCTAGCAGAATGTACATGCAGTGCATTGTGGGATTTAGTCACTATAATATAAAAGTCTAGTGGTCTGTACATGCAGTGCATTGTGGGGATATACTTACTATAACATAAAAGTCTAGCAGTCTGTACATACAGTGCATTGTGGGATGTAATCACTATAATATAAAAGTCTAGTGGTCTGTACATACAGTGCATTGTGGGATATAATCACTATAATATAAAAGTGTAGTGGGTTGTACATGCAGTGCATTGTGGGATATAATCACTATACTATAAAAGTCTAGTGGTCTGTACGCACAGTGCATTGTGGGATATAATCACTATAATATAAAAGTCTAGTGGTCTGTACATGCAGTGCATTGTGGGATATAATCACTATAATATAAAAGTCTAGTGGTCTGTACACGCAGTGCATTGTGGGATATAATCACTATAATATAAAAGTCTAGTGTTCTGTACATGCAGTGCATTGTGGGATATAATCATTATAATATAAAAGTCTAGCAGTCTGTATATGCAGTGCATTGTGGGATATACTGACTATAATATAAAAGTCTAGCAGAATGTACATGCAGTGCATTGTGGGATGTGCTCACCACAGTATAAAAGTCTGTGGACTCTATTACCGCCTTTAAAACTGGCAGTAATAGCAAAAACACTAAGGCCTAAAAAAACTCAACCACGTACCTCTGCTATTTTATTGCTGTAGAGGTACATGGCAAAATGTGCTTCATTGGCCAAAACTCAAGTTTTATTGGTTCCAACAACATGCACTAAATAGCACAAATTGTGGGAACATCAAAGGAAAAAAAGCAGACTGTCGTAGTTAGTGTCAAACAACGAAGAGTGCGCTAAAACGAGTCAGAAATGTAACACCTGTCATCTTCTGTCCAGCTTCTTCATTAATCTTCTCTTCTCTCTTCATTTCTTTTTTCTGATCCATTAGTGCTATTTTCATAAAAAAAAACAATCCCCCAAAAATGCTACTATTAACCTTTTGAGTGCTGGAAGGGTAGCCCTCCATTGTTCAAAGGGTTACTATAGGTGGCATCGGAAAGTCTGCATTAAATACAAATATATATTTTTTTAAACTTGTCCATTAAGATGAAATGTTTGCATTAAGTTACCCCCATTTGTCTGTCGCCATCTCTGCTAGGAGGCGGAAGGCATTTTGACCAGCACTGAGGCATCTTTGTGACCTCTCCGGGCCATTGCCCGAATCAGACTGACGGAATTTTGAACCAAGATTGATTTTTAAATGCCAGTCTCGGTTCAAAATAAATTGTCAAAGAGCAGTCATGGTTTTTTTTTTTGTGTTCCCACAATTCGATCTATTTGGTGTGAGTTAAGGGAACAAGAAACAACGAGCATTTTGCCAAAATGTGAGTTTTGGCCAACTCTTTTTGCCATGTTCCTCTCGAGCAATAGAGTAGCTGAGGTACATGGTTGACTTTTTTAGGCGTTAGTGTTTTTTACTGTTACCCACCGGTTTTACTGTTGGTAATAGTATTGAGCCCAGGTGAGACAATGACAGAATGTCATCCCATGGCAGAAACTCCTTCCCCAGAAGAATGTTGAATCTCAAACCAAGAAAGTTAAGGACCTAGGACAGAACGATAGAAGAGTTCTTGAAATTGAGAACCCATCCATGTTCTCTAGAACAGACATGCAAGTCTCAATCTGAAGATGCAAAGTTTTCACGGAAGGAGCATTCAGCAAAAGGACATACAGGCAGTGAGTCAGAGAGATCCCTAGAGAGTGGATGTGCACCATCAGAGCCATCACAACCTTTGTAAATGTCCGTGTGCTGGAGCGGAGGCCATCCCAAAGGCGAATGGGCAGTGAATTGAAAATGATGTTCTTGGAAGGCAAATTGCAGGAAACTGATGATCTGCATAGCTGGGAATATGCAAATAAGTGTCTAGGGAAGCCAAAAATGATCCTGGACACATGGCAGCAATGATGGAGTTCAAGGACTCCATCTTGAACTGAGGTGATAGAAGAAAACGGTTTGAGAAGCTGTATATACAGTATAGGATGGCCTCCTTTTATCTGGAGGCTATGAAAAGATTGAAATAGAACCCCATGAGTCTTTTCTGAAAAGGAACTTATACCAGAACCTACATATCGAGTAGGGAAGAGACTGCTTCTAAAAATAGACAACTTTGCTCAGGGTAGAGAGGAACTGTGGACATGAATGAAATTACATAGAAGAAATGGACTTGAAGTCTATGTGGTACCCTTCAGAAATTAAATGATATCAGCTCCGCTCTGCACTGACACCCAGAAGCAAATCTCAGTAAATAATCATGTCCAAATTTATTTCATACAATATAAAACAATGTGTACTTATCCATGTCGATGGCTCACAACAAATCAGCAACAGACACTAGGAGGTGTATGGACACCAACGCGTTTCGCGTATAAATTCGTTTAATCATGATGGCGGGATCCATGATCCCGGCTGTGCACCTTTATAACTTCTATAACCAATGAATTCAAATCAAGGACTCAGTGGATCTCCAAGATACGGATACTGTTTCGGACACAACCAAAATTAGAGTTATATATGACTGTGGTTACAGTGAATGTGATTGGTTTTGGTTTGAGGGATTTGGGGACTTTAGGTTTTTTTCTGATCTGATGGTGATACAATATTGAATATAAATGTAACCAGTTCATCGCTATGATTATTACAGCATTTGAAAAACAAATGAGTTTTAGGATGTTCAAAAATATGTTTTTATTATTATTATTTTAATGTTGATGTAATGTCTGGATTGACTGAAGAATGAAGTCTTCATTTAAGAAAAGTGATGTATGGTTTTGGGGATGTATGGTCCTGACGTTTGCCCCCTTTAAGAGTTGCACCTTTAAGAGATTCTTATATGGGTCTATAATATTGCGGATACGTGAGGATGAATTTATTTACATTGTAATTGTGAGCCACATAGTGTGATAATGGTTTCTTTTGATATTAGAGGTAACTATGGGTAGCAATGGTTAATTGAGATCTTGTTTGTCTCATGACTATTGTGTCCGAAACGGTATCCGTATCTTGGAGATCCACTGAGTGCTTGATTTGAATTCATTGGTTATAGAAGTTATAAAGGTGCATGCTGGGATCATGGATCCCGCCATCATGATTAAACGATTTATACGCGAAACGCGTTGGTGTCCATACACTTCCTAGTGTCTGTTGCTGATTTGTTGTGAGCCATCGACACAGATAAGTACACATTGTTTTATATTGTATGAAATAAATTTGGACATGATTTTACTGAGATTTGCTTTGGGTGTCAGTGCAGAGCGGAGCTGATATCATTTGTATTTCTAACGGATCAAGGAAGGTCTGAATTTCTCTAGCACACACCGCAGCATTTCCTTTTTACATGACATTGCAATGGTGCTTTAAAGGGAAGGTCTATTTATCTTAGAGCCACTAAAAAGTATGTGTTTGATATTTTGACCCTTCAGAAATTACCCACAAAACTCACTGATCCACCAAAGAAACGACCCATGCGCTGTGAAATAGTAATAAACAACCTCCTGAGGTGTGTCGGTGTCCGTCGGGGCTTCCTTCCCGCTCCTAGCTTCCTCTTCAGTGCAGCTCGGATGGAGTCGTACGTCGGGTTAGCGTCACTAGGCAACCGCATCGTGTTGTCGTGATGTCACGGGGTTTCCCTGTAAATAGGAAGCGGTCACGGTAGCCGGTGCTCAGTGTGTTGTTGAGCTCCGTTGCGTGCACTTCCTTCTTGGAGTCTCCCTGATGTGCCCGCTTCTCTGGTCTTCTCCAAGTGTCCTTTTTCTCCTTGATCTTCATTTCTGTCCAGTTGCTCCTTCTATGAGCAGTTCAGTCTCTGGTCTCATCCATGATGTCTTCAGTCCTTTGGTGCCTGACTTCTGGATCCTCCTTGGTTAGACTGCAGCTTCTCAACCTTCCCCCAGTGGTTTCAGGGACATCAGGTACCCATTATATTTGTATGTATATTTTCCCATATATTTATAAATATGTTCTTTGGGCCTCGCTTGTCCTGCCACTGTATCCTACCTTTCCTACTCTCCTTCTGGGGGTGTTGCTTCTTATAAACTAAATTGAGCTGCTTGCTGTTACTCTGATCAGTCCTGATCTGTTCCGAGTTAGGTTTCTCGACAGCGCACATTCCCAGACCCGTTGGAGCCTCACAAGGTGGACCAAACCCCCGCAAATTATGCGGCGGTTGGCTTGTCAGTTTTGGGGTTCTGCTCAGGCTTTTTGCTTGTCCAGGCCTGCTTGGGATAGAATTGCCTAGGCTGGTGAGGGAATCGATACCCTGGGTGTGAATCCATAATGGTGGGGGGGGGGGACCACAGAGCTGTTTTATTTTTTTTACTTAATGGATTCAGGGGTAGACTTGTGCACAACAAAAATTTTCAGTAAAATTCGATTTCAGACTAATTTTTTTTTTTCCATTCGGAGGATCCACATTTCGGACCAGACCTGTTCAACTCGGACAAAATTTGACAATAGTCCGACTTATTTACTTTAAAAAATTACTCTCCCTTGCGGTGGCAATAAGGAACTAGGCCTGCATGTCTACACAACTGTGAGACTGGCTGTGTCACTCTGAAAACTATTAAAACAAATTCCTCATACTTGTAATATTTTTTTGCATAGGAACAAAGATGACTCTCCCTTCCAGTGGCAATAAGGCACTAATGCTGGCTGCCTATGCCTAATGCTACCTGCCTACACAACAACTGGACACTCTATAATCCCCTTCTCTCTCTGAGCTCCAAAAATGGACTAACAGGAAATGCAGGCTGTCTGGGTGTCTGACATGTCACTAGTCCAACCCCCATCATGAAACAAAGAAGCTAATTGGACTAGAGAGGGAGGGAAAGTATGGGAGGGAAAGTTTCACCCGCGCAGGTAGTCGTTGCCGAATTTCTGAAATTTTCTCTGACATTTTGGACCAGGGCTGTTTGGATTCAGGTGTTTTTTTTTATGAATGACCCTTGCTTTTCAGCCGGGCCCCAATGTCTCCGAATGACCCCTTATTCGACAAATTCCAAATTTTGACAAGCCGCTTTGCACAAGCCTATTCAGGGGGTCCACGAGCAGTGTTCAGCTGAAAGGGGAACCTTGAATTCCATGACATTCCAGGACCATCATGGGTCATTAATGCAAGTTTAACCCATGACGGGTCCTGGCATGTCATGGGTCCTTTAGGGGTTTAAAGAGTAAAAAGAGGGTGTCACGGGAAGAGGTGGAGATGTGTTATGTGTTTTGGGGGACTTAGTGACTGAGATGAACAGTCCCTGCCGCGGGTATGGAGTTCCCACAGGGCTCAGGCCATGAAGACATTGGTACTTCATCCTGTGAAGCGGTTTGTGGTCTGTACAGGCGGGCATTGCCTCAAGAGTTCTCCGCTCCTCCTACAAAGAGGCTGGGTGCAGCCTTTCTGGACAATGTGTCAAAGGCTGTACTTTCATGTCATCTGATTGAGGTGTTCCTAATCTCATTATCATATCCAGCAACAATGTCTATTCATCTATTGGCACCTCCTGTGATTGTATTATCTGCACCTTTGTGTGGCCAGGCCCCGGACTGGGACAAAAAATAGGCCCCGGGCATTTAAGGCTGAGCAGCCCATGGGGAGAGGGTGGGGGCGGCGTTGACGGGCGTTCATTCATTATTTTTTTTTTAAATGCCCAGACCCAGGGCCAGTGCAAGATTTTTGGTATATACAGGTGAAGCTGCATTTTGATGCCCCCACCCTCCGACCCGGACAGAATCATAATGCCCCCACCTTGCCACATAATCACATCCACACTCTGCCCACCACCACACTGCCCACCCCATCCTCCTCCCCACTTCCACATTGCCCACACTGTCCACCTCCACAATGCCAATGCCCCCTTCATCTCCACATTGCCCCTTCCACAATGCCCCCTTCATCTCAACATTGCCCCTTTCACAATGCCCCCTTCATTTCCACATTGCCCCTTCCACAATGCCCCCTTCATCTCCACATTGCCCCTTCCACAGTGCCCCCTTCATCTCCACAATGCCTCTTCCACAATGCCCCCTTCATCTCCACATTGCCCCTTCCACAATGCACCCTTCATCTCCACAATGCCCCTTCATCTACACATTGCCCCTTCCACAATGCCCCCTTCATCTACACATTGCCCCCTTCCACAATGCCACCTTCATCTCCACAATGCCCCCTTCATCTCCACATTGCCCCTTCCACAATGCCCCTTTCATCTCCACATTGCCCCTTCCACAGTTCCCCTTCATCTCCACATTGCCCCCTTCCACAATGCCCCCTTCATCTCCACAATGCCCCTTCATCTACACATTGCCCCCTTCCACAATGCCCCCTTCATCTCCACAATGCCCCTTCCACAATGCCCCCTTCATCTCCACAATGCCCCCCTTCATCTCCACATTGCCCCCTTCCACAATGCCCCCTTCCTCTCCACATTGCCCCTTCCACAATGCCCCTTTCATCTCCACATTGCCCCTTCCACAGTTCCCCTTCATCTCCACATTGCCCCTTCCACAATGCCCCCCTTCATCTCCACATTGCCCCTTCCACAGTTCCCCTTCATCTCCACATTGCCCCTTCCACAATGCCCCCTTCATCTCCATCATTGCCCCTTCCACAGTTCCCCTTTCATCTCCACATTGCCCCTTCCACAATGCCCCCTTCATCTCCACATTGCCCCTTCCACAGTTCCCCCTTCATCTCCACATTGCCCCCTTCCACAATGCCCCCTTCATCTCCACATTGCCCCTTCCACAGTTTCCCTTCATCTCCACATTGCCCCTTCCACAATGCCCCTTTCATCTCCACATTGCCCCTTCCACAGTTCCCCTTCATCTCCACATTGCCCCTTCCACAATGCCCCCTTCATCTCCACATTGCCCCTTCCACAGTTCCCCTTTCATCTCCACATTGCCCCTTCCACAATGCTCCCTTCATCTCCACATTGCCCCTTCATCAATGCCCCATAAAGCCCCTTCATCTCCACATTGCCCCTTCCACAATGCCCCTTTCATCTCCACATAAGTCCCTGGTAGTCTAGTGGTGTGCTATAGAAGAGATCTGTGCCTCCTTCGACACAGAGCTGAAGCTCCCGTGCACGGTTCTCAGTAATACAGGGCGCTGAGAGATGATATCATCTCCCAGAGCTCTGTATGGCTTCAGAGCCTGGGTCGCCGGACCGGCCCACCGGGCAAATGCCCGGTATGCCCGATGGCCAGTCCGGGCCTGTGGCTACCCTTGGGTCAATAGGGAACAGGATACTTGGGGCAGTTTCTACAGTATAAATATAGCTATGTGCACAGTTAATAAAGTATGTCTTTCCTGAAGTTCAACTGGAACCAAGGTTATTCCGTTCCTGAGTCCTTTTCCATCGGTCTTGAGGTTCCTGTTTAGGATTATCTACACAGAGGTACCCAGTTGTGGGTACCTGGGTTTCTGTGACAGAGGGGTCTTGCTAACACTGCACTAAGTTCCTGAAGAACCCTTGGATGTATATCATCAGGACCCGGTGCTTTGTCAGTCTTAATTTTGTTCAGTCTTCCCATGACCTTTTCTTTTGTTAACCCCGATATCTGATAATGGTATGGTTTTTTTTGTTACTTCTACCATTCCTTGTTCCCTGGTATATACCGATACAAAGAAAGTGTTTAGAACATCGGCCTTTTCCTTATCCTCACTAATCAGCTCACCCATCTCATTTTTGTAAGGTACAGTGCACTCCCTCTTAAGTTTTTTGCTTTTTATGTATTTGAAAAATTATTTTGGATTAGTCTTGCTGTCCCTTGCAATTTGAGTTTAATCTATTTTTGCTACCTAATTGCCTTTTTGCAATCTTTGCTGCACTCCTTGCATTTTAAGAAATAATTATCTTTTACTTCAGACTTAAAGGGATAGTAATACTTCGTTTTATCTTTATTTTATTTTGTAGGAATTAAAAAAACATGAAGAACGATATAAGTCTTATCTCTCAAACCTTTATGGTTTAAGAGATATTCATAAGCAAAGTATCCCCCCTCCCGTTCAGCCACATCAGAAGGGAGGTGCCCAGGTAGACTGCAGAGAGGGACAATCTTCAATTAAGATAAGGGAAAAACCTGAAAAACTTGTCAAGGGGGGGAAGGGCTTTCATTGTTCTCATACGAAAAAGATTGTCCCCTTCTGTTATCTGTCTGTTCTATGGACTGGATTAGACATCTGAGAAGAGATGGCTTACACTAGGTAAAAGGGGCGGGAGGGGGAAACTTTGCTTGTGAATATCTCTCAAACCACAAAGGTTTGAGAGATAAGACTTATATCGTTCTTCATGGGTTTTTTTAATGCCTACAAAATAAAATAAAGTTAAAACGAAGTATTACTATCCCTTTAAATAGATTAAATGCCTTTTTTCCCTTGCCATGTCCTTCTTTAAAGAATTCAGCAAGATTTTAAATAATTTATCCCAGTCTTAGTGTTGCATTGATGCTCTTAACATTTTGCTTTTTCCAAATTAAGAGTTTTGGTTGAACCTATACAGTTTTGCTTTGCCAAACTGACCTCAAATGTAACCATGTTGTGATCACTGTTCCCCAAATGTTCACCTACTTTTATATTGAACACCATGTCTATGTTATTTATTATTCCTGGAGGTCCTAGGAAAACCATACTTGCTTCTAAAGCAACCACCGCTGGACTATTAGACAAGTTTACATTCTCTAGTATTGTCTAGATTCATCCCAGATCACTGCTCATTCAACATGCTCATTGAGTACTTTATAGACTTTGAAAAACCAAGCTTCTGTGATCAACTCTGCAAGTTGTCCATCTGTTCATATTCTCACAAAGCTCTACATAGATCATGTTTTTGCGAGATGCACATTTTGGCCACAGTTTTGCAGGCCACTATTTTCCAATTTTCTCTCTCTCTCTCTTAGTTTTTCGGGATAGCCCTATGGTCCCTGCATCCCTCTTGGTTGAAAGACGGATGCAGGACATTCCACTGTAAGAAAACCTCTATTCTCATTGGTATGGGTTGGGCTGCCCTGCCGTTACTTGATTTCTGTGTCCTGGTGTTTATACCTTCCTCTGCTTCACTAGATGTAAACTAAGCTATAGCTACTGGGTGGAGGGGTTAATTTTGCAGGAAATAGGTTTCCACTTCTGAGTGTCCTACCTCCTGCAGGAGCTCTATACCCCAGGGTCCCTGCACCATTCAGTTGACTAAAAGAAAAAAGATTTATGAACAAGTATTAAAAGTGGGAGATGGTTATAGAGGGGGAGAGACATCTTGGGGGTGGAGCGGTGGTAGATCTATGTAGGTGTGGTAGAACTATGGAGGGGAAGTCACCTTAGGGGCAGTGTGGAAGATGGTAATGGGCAGCCATAGTTTGCCAAGGACACCATGAACCCCAGGGCCCTGGAAAAACAGTGTATGGGAAGCAGTGCAACTGTGTCAGACTCCAGTGGATCTTCCTTACAGCACCACCCGACACCAGAGGTTCTCAACCCTCTCCTCGGGGAAGCTTAACAGGCAAAAGCAGGGAAGTCCTAAAGACTTGACCTGTTTTGGGTCCCTGACAAACACACACACAATTGAGTGCTGTGTGTGTGTGTAGGCCTAGGTAGTCACCAGGTGGTGATCTGGTGCCAGAGCAACCAGGTATTCATTGTAGAGAAGGGATGTGGTTAACTCTATAACTACCTTGATGAGACGTGCCCAATTGTGGCGCTGGATAAAAAAAAGGCTCCAATTAACTCAATGAACATGTTTTTTCCCCGTGATGAAGTTGGCTTGATCCAGAAGTGGCCTCTTTTAGCTCAGGGTATCAGGACTGTTAGTAAAACACACTGCAGTCTCATATGTCTGGGGATTTTATGAATTCCTGATCCTGTGGGTCTCTCGCTGGTCCTGGAGGGAGGAGTCAGACCTGTGTGTATTGCACTTTTCATATACTGAGGCTAATGTCAGTTCTGGACAAAACAACGGAGAGGGGACTAACATTTCCCAAAGTTCCCCACTGATTTAAACAAAGCATTTAAACAGAAAAAAATTAGGACTTTAACCCAAACACGCGCCTGTTCAGCCGGCGAGGGCTTCTGGAATGAAGAGCAATGAGTTAAAGGGACCCTGGAAGCCTTAGTATCCATGGATTTGACTCCCATAGGGTCTGACATAATCAGGACCC